>OU893334.1:19749631-20041016 GCA_918026875.4 Diatraea saccharalis | reverse complement strand
CAAAATATGTTAAAAAATATTTTTTTATATCATAATAAAAATCTGTGGTATTTACATGATAGACAAAACTATCTGTGTCCGTGTAACACATCTGTACATCATTGTTGTAAAAAGGCTTAATGACAGAATAGTGGAAATCGTACATGTAGTTCTTTGATAACTCCAAAACAGTAAAACCAATATATATTGGTTTGTTCAAAATAATTTCATCAGGTTTTAATTGAATCGCGACTAAATTTTCACTAAATACTGCTGCACTATGAAAATTTGGACGAGCAATGAGCTGCTGAGCACTTTTTCGTCTTTTAGTGATATTGTTTTTATCATACCATCGATTGACTAGATCAACCTTAACTCGATTTTCATTATTTTCTAATGTTTTTCCAAACACACTATTATTTAAAAGTTTGAAGAAATCTTGTTCAAATACTGATGTACTCTTTTGTCGTAAAGCTGTATTCAAATCAATATACTGTTTCAAATATGGGCTTTGTTTAAAAGTAATGACTCGGTGAATTTTTTTTAATATTAACCCATGTTTTATACAAGTTTTTAAATACACGTAATGTATAACGTAAGTGAATTTATCATACAAATTTGGAACTAGTTTACTATTTTTCCCTCCAGGAGGAATACATTTTTCTGGACAAAAAGGTAAATCATTATGCAAGTGATGTAACTTTTTTGGATATTCCAAGTCCACTTCTAATATGAAACCATATTGTGAATCTGTTGGAATTTTAGTCACATCGAGGATTTCTATTTCATGTTTTTCTAAAAATCTAAAATTTGATAAAGGTAAATATTGACACATACTATGGCCATAAAGATTATTGCAATCAATATAAGTTATATAAGAACTTGGTTTAGACAAATCGTAATCTGTTAAATATTTATTGTTTGCTTTAGCATATCTATGAGAGCATAAGCACACACCACCTCTAATACCGCTTTGCAACATTCGCACCATAGATAGATCATTAATAAGTTCGAGTTGTACCCCGGTTTTCAATAACATCGCGTCAAACGACAAACTAGGTGCAGTTAAATAAAAGGCAGGATCTAGCTGATAATGTTGTTTACAAGTGCGTCTAAAATTTTCGAAAATGTCTGCTAATAAAAGGACATCGGTTTTCAAATACAAATCAGTATAACATCCTAAATCTTGTATTTCAAATATTGACCAAATTAATTGCGCATGTTGATAATCTTCAACAGAAATGACTTCATCAGTGAGTGAACTATAAAAACATTCCTTTTTTGGAAGGGATTGTTCTTGATAGCGTTCCCATGAGTTCATATATTCATAAGGATATATACCCTTGCGAGTAAGTAATTTAAATTTATGATCACTCGGATAAAAACTTTTTAAATGTTTAAATTCTTCAGGTTTTAAAGTATTAACTAATTTATTTAGACTGGTCCCTAAGAACTTAAACGAATCAACAAAACGAAGTTGAAAAAACTTTTTATTAGATACTGGTACGAATTTTGTAAAAGAAATATAGTTTTCTTTTGTTTTAGGAATTATTTTTATGTCACCAGGCACCTCCCCCAAAGCTTTTATAAACAAATGGCAATCATATCCAGCTAAATTATGGAAAAATATAGGAACGAATGAAGGTCGTTTAAATTGTAAGTTACAATAAGAATGCGCTGCCCCGCGGTACCGGCCTGTCACGTGACAGTGATCACGCACTCTATCTGAAAAAAGGAAATTTCGACAGATATGACAGACTTTAACGTTTATAAAATCAATTCTATCTTCCTCGGTAAATATCATGCGCGTATTAAAATTCAATTTTTCATAAATGTTTTGCACGTCTTTCATTATTAAATTAACAAATTTGTCAACACAATCAGGCCCACGATGTGACACAAAATGATTATGACTCGGGTCATCACGACAAACAATATAATAAGCAAAAGCGATAGGCACATGATGATGCAAAATGGTGGTGTTCTGACTTTTTGAACAACTACTACCAGAATTACTTTCTAACATCGATTCAAAATCGGCATAGATGCAAAATGGTACGTTTTGTTTGTGATTATAATTTTTAAATTTAATTACCGATCCCTTATCAGGTAATTTAGTTACTACACCGCTACACAAATGGCTATCAACTTCCACTGCGGTATTAAAAAATACGAGACACAAATCACAAAAATACAACTTCCCATGATGAGAAGTAACTTGACTTCTGAAAAGTCTAGAACAGTCTTTAATCAAACAATAATGAGTATTATTATTATTTTCAAGCAAAAGCAAGTGTATAATTTTGTTATTATGTTTTTTATCCATATCTGATTTGTATAAAGGCCCTATAATAGATTTGTTATTTTTTAAACCATATAGTACAAATTTTATATTTGGGTTATTATTTTCAAAGAGTTTTATATCATGTAAAGAAACAGGAAAACGCATTCCACTAACATCGAACAGTTCTTTATAATGAGGATATGACGAAACTCTTTCAGGATGATATTTCGCGGGATAAAGGGCAGCGGTCACACACCATAAGAAACAGCACTGGTCTTTATTAACTATATTCAAACATGACTTTTTTAATTGAATCGATTTAGGTAACGGTATAAAGCTTGAGCCACCAAGTGGTTGATATTTATTGAGATTGACCTCCATATGCAAATTGTTCAAAAATGTCCACCCACTATCGCGATCCTCGAATTCCTCAATACATTTTTTGAGGTAATTTACTACTTCAATGTAAAAATTGTTAAATTCATAATTAGAATATAATATTTTGTTTTTTGTTCCAAAAGATTTAATTTCTTGAGAATTATCTTTAAATTTTAAAAACGTTGCGAATAGTTCTAAATTTACTTTAACACATGTATGCGATTTGAGAAATTGATCTAAAATCATTTTTAACTTATCACGAATCTCATAAAAAAATCCATCTACAGAACCCGACTGAAAATCATTTATAGCAACTATTCTATATGTTATTATACGATTACGAAATGCAGATGTTATGATTTCTACACCTTCGCTATGTTTCATTGAGCGACTATTTTGCTTATGCAAATTACTTCTCAAATGACCCACCCATGATTTATTAAGAACAGCTGTGTTACACGTTGCACAGAAAGGCATCTTATAGTAATAAATTGCTACGATAAAAAACGAATGTCATTAAATAATGGAATAAAAATAGAAAGCACTTACATAAATTGATTGTTTAATGAAATAAACAATTATTTGGTACCCAATTTACTTAAAATTAATTTTATCTGAATAATGTATAGGTTCTGAGTCTTCAAATACCGTCCAAGCTTGTCCTAGGAAGGTTTGAAGAGCGTCCCACGATGGTGACGAGTCTTCACACTGTAACTTAACTGTTACTAATGCTGTCTTGTAGCGCACATCGACGGGATTGGAAGTGTAGTCTCCTGTTTTGTAGACTTTAAGGTCTACAAAAAACTCGCCTGTAGTAGCTGCGGTGCGACGACTTGTACCCGTTGATACACGGCTGGCGAAACTGGACGTCACGATTCCACCACTCCTCGGTCGGCCGCTAGCTATCTCTTCCGACTGCAATATATTGAACAAGTCCCGTTTCTTGTTCACTCTGCAAAGTAGAAACAAACATTTTATTAAATTAATTAAATGACCGTACATAACATTATAATAAAAACACAATGAGATCAAAAAACTATGTATATGTACTGTAAAAAAAAAATCTATTATTATAACACTATATCTTTAAAATTTAGTTTAATAAGGAGTATGTTATATTTAGATCGATAAATGTCTGGTTAACATAATGCAAGTACTGACAAAGTAATATTCAATGATAGGTAAATAACTTACTTGTGAGGTGGAGAAAATTCATATGGGGCTTGTTTGGAGCGATATTTCTTGGTGTCAACAGTGGCAACTGTTGTACCTATGGTTTTGCGCTTGCCTGTCGCAACACCAGCAGACGATGTCTTCTTTTTTTTAATTGGAACTTCGGAGATAACAGACGCTTCAAACTCAGAGTCAGACCTGTTGGAATAACACTTATTTAAATATCACTCTAAAAACATTGGAGATACAGTTGAAAGCCTTGTAAAGAAATAAATTTTACTTACGTACATTTTCTATACTTTGTATTTGCGTCACTTTAAAAAAAAAAAAAAAAATATATATATATATATATATATATAATTTATATATTAAGTTGACCAATGCAGATAGGTAGATTACCAATCTATAAATTTCAGAAAATGAATAATTTTCTTTGATCACCGAGTTTTTATGCAAGAAAATCGTTGTTGTCATCAAAATAAACACCTAACTGGTCAAGCGCGAATGCTTTATTGCAACAACATATTTATTAAGTTTAATTGATTGTAATGATGATTAAAAATAAAATATTGAAATTTTATAGAACTTCTAACTCATCTGTTTTACTTACTACTGCAATCGTAAATACCTATATTGATTTAGTCTATTGATAATCATATATAATGTTCAATTAAATGTTGAACTTAAATCATACAAGCGAACCAAGGATAAATTATTATATTTTTAGCGTAAACATGTCGGTTTGTCAAACGAAATAATAATATAATAAAAATTAGAATGTTAGAATTTTCTTCCATTTAATTTTTAACTTTAACAACTAGAACACAATAAAATGATCCCTTGTTGATTAATATGACATAGGACATTCTGCATGTGAGCACATAATGTTGATGATATTTAACGATATTGCTTTGTAACTTAATTTATTTACCGCTACTTGCAAATTTGCTGCATTTGCTATTTGTATCCGTAGAGATGTTCGAGTTATAATAAGTAGTTACATAAATCATAATCGATGTGCTACTAGAGAATTGTCTAAATTTTAGCAATCAATATCATTGAATGAGTATGCAGTAGAGAGCTGCTACTTTGTACTAACAATTTAATTGCAAATTCCATTAAAGGTAGAATAATTTTACAAAATAATGTTATCACTAGTTTAGGTATATATACTTATAATGTACCTACAATTTATTTTATTTATATGTAGATAATTGTTATTTTCATCTCTATATTACTTTAGCAATTAATAAATGAATAATATTTTACGTATATAAGCTTCGTTGATCAACCAAAATCATATTCATAATGATATGAATCGATACATCTCGAGTTAATCCATTTTCAGAAGAATCGATAAATTCTGTGCATCTCTTTTAAAGTCTTAGAGCTGGATTAAATATTTCATGTAAAATGTGATACTGGAGTACACAAAATAATATTTCCGGAACTATTTTTAAAATTGATAATAATTAGAAATAAAGTAATTCATACAATTAGTCGAGGTGACATGTGAATACTTATATTGAAATTAAATAACTAAATATAGTATTCATACAACATTTAATATTATTTTTTACTATTTCAAATAAATAAGTTACTGTACTAATTAAATGATTGACATTATTTGATAATAAACTGTAACTCTAATGTAGATAAAATACTAAGCCGGTATTAAAGCGCACTTTGATGTGTTGCTCTAGGACTATCGTAAGTGCAACCGAACTCCATCGGGTTCGTGTTTCTATTCCCACAGTGATTCCCACGTATTACTTCATTTGCAAAGACACTCGAGCGACAATAGCTAACTTTAACTGTTTAGTAAATATAAAAATTTTACTTGTGAATTCAAAAAATCATCACTAAGTGGTCTAAAACTGTTGAAAAAAGAAGATCAAGTAAGTAATGATTATGTTTCTAAATAAATTACTAATATGTTATAAAATACTTAATTTAGATTCAAGTAAAATATATAAAAATATATTAGGCAAAATCAAATACATTGCTTAGATTCTAAGATAAGAGTTAAAGCCTTCGTATTGTGTATTATCTGAAATGACGAAGGTGACAGAAAGCAAATCCAAAATTCGATTTTTAATTATAAATTAAATTTTCATATACCGTTTTATAGAAAAATTATAAAGGGTAAATTCTCCAAAATTATACATTTTTAATAATTCACAAACTATATGTACTTACGTATTGTGAAGCCAATACAATGTCTTTGTGAGTACATGATTTTAATTTAGTTTAAAAATCCATGTCAGCCTGATTTTATAAAGTAAGACTTATTATCAAAATCATAGTTCACACAAATTATAATTAATGTCTATGATAATTGACATCAGTAAAACAAGAAAAATATTAGATTTGAAAGTTAAATGTATTTTTATGCATTTTTCTCCAAGATTAGTAAAATATAGTATTTTTTTGTTTTTCATGAAAACAGATAATATTCTTTAATGTAGAGAAATACTGTTATTCATTTTAATTATATCTTTTATCAAAGATTATTCAACATTTTTAATGAATTACTACATCACGCATGGTCGCAAAAAATAACCCCTTATGGATTTTTCTTTATGTAGGAGCAAGGTCATTAATTTTATTAGAGTGTTATTAATTGTATTATATAATACGTATTATTACGTAATATAATTATTTTTTGTTATTTATTTCAGAAAACCAGACATGAGGTAGCTGTGCATTGCATGATGACATCGAAGATCAATCTCTGAAGAAATCTAATACATTTTTCTTTATATATGTAGACATTGAAATAAAATTAAAAACCCCATCCCATTCTCCTATAGATATTAAGAGGTAATTGATAATTAAAGTATTCTCATACGAGATTACATCGAGTTTGGGATTACTTTTTATCATGAAGGTAAAGAAGTTGTGGTAACGTTTCTAAAAAGGTAATGGTAACGTAAGTATAAATATAAATCGGTAAAGGTATTGTGGTAATGTTTCAAGAAGGTAATGGTAACGTAAGTATAAATAAATAAATCTAAAGTAAGATTCAGAGAATCCCAAAAGCATTTTATTTGTTAGGTAATTAGGAGTCTGTTCAGTGCGTGATCTTACCACGGGCTCGCAGGGAGTGACTTACCACGGTGCTTCCAACTGAACAGTTTAGGCGATGTTTGGTGCGTGATCTTACCATGGGCTCGCAGGGAGATACTTACCATGGTTCTCTCAGCCAACACTAGTTAGGAATCTGTTCAGTGCGTGATCTTACCACGGGCTCGCAGGGAGTGACTTACCACGGTGCTTCCAACTGAACAGTTTAGGCGATGTTTGGTGCGTGATCTTACCATGGGCTCGCAGGGAGATACTTACCATGGTTCTCTCAGCCAACACAAGTTAGGAATCTGTTCAGTGCGTGATCTTACCACGGGCTCGCAGGGAGTGACTTACCACGGTGCTTCCAACTGAACAGTTTAGGCAATGTTTGGTGCGTGATCTTACCATGGGCTCGCAGGGAGATACTTACCATGGGTCTCTCAGCCAACACAAGTTAGGAATCTGTTCAGTGCGTGATCTTACCACGGGCTCGCAGGGAGTGACTTACCACGGTGCTTCCAACTGAACAGTTTAGGCGATGTTTGGTGCGTGATCTTACCATGGGCTCGCAGGGAGATACTTACCATGGGTCTCTCAGCCAACACAAGTTAGGAATCTGTTCAGTGCGTGATCTTACCACGGGCTCGCAGGGAGTGACTTACCACGGTGCTTCCAACTGAACAGTTTAGGCGATGTTTGGTGCGTGATCTTACCATGGGCTCGCAGGGAGATACTTACCATGGGTCTCTCAGCCAACACAAGTTAGGAATCTGTTCAGTGCGTGATCTTACCACGGGCTCGCAGGGAGTGACTTACCACGGTGCTTCCAACTGAACAGTTTAGGCGATGTTTGGTGCGTGATCTTACCATGGGCTCGCAGGGAGATACTTACCATGGTTCTCTCAGCCAACACAAGTTAGGAATCTGTTCAGTGCGTGATCTTACCACGGGCTCGCAGGGAGTGACTTACCACGGTGCTTCCAACTGAACAGTTTAGGTGATGTTTGGTGCGTGATCTTACCATGGGCTCGCAGGGAGATACTTACCATGGTTCTCTCAGCCAACACTAGTTAGGAATCTGTTCAGTGCGTGATCTTACCACGGGCTCGCAGGGAGTGACTTACCACGGTGCTTCCAACTGAACAGTTTAGGCGATGTTTGGTGCGTGATCTTACCATGGGCTCGCAGGGAGATACTTACCATGGTTCTCTCAGCCAACACTAGTTAGGAATCTGTTCAGTGCGTGATCTTATCACGGGCTCGCAGGGAGTGACTTACCACGGTGCTTCCAACTGAACAGTTTAGGAGGCGATCGGTGCGTGATTTTAGATCGCTAATTATACGATTTTAATGTTAGGGAGAGATTTCTTAACCTTTCAGAGTTTCTTTGGCCAGTTCTTCTCTGTCAAAGGGTCTCTCAATTTACGAACTGGTGGTAGATTTGGTTTCTTATTTATTAGATAATTGAAGTGGAATGAAAAAACGAGGTAACAAATATCCGAGATGGTTATTGGGCATTTCACCCCACGAGGAGTGAGGGCGCAAGCCCGAGCGAACGAAAGTGGGGTAGAATGCCCAATAACCATCTACTAAAGTCAATTCTGATTTTAAAAAAAGTAAGTATTTTGCTATGACTAAAAAGTTAACTTATAAAATCTTATCGCTTAAAAATGTTACTTCGTGTATTCAACGGTATTTCATTTTTTCTCGTAATTATAACCACAAGACCCGACACGGGATATTACACGAACTCTGACTCGAGCATTTTTAGAAAAATCTTAATGATTTCCGTGTAATTAAAAGAAAACGGGATCTTTATTGAATATATTTTCAAACGACGAAATTTCGTAAATCTTAAATTACAATATATAGATACATATATTGCAATGTTATTTTTATACCTAAAATGAGGATTTCGACCTAACATTCAGATTTGACTTATTTCAGATACCTGTATAATGTGCCAATGATTGATAACATTTACAGTAGTTAGGTAGTATTGTTGGTTTTTACGAATTTGTAGTAAGTAGTAGGGTATATAGAATTAATTTTATAACATTGTTTTACTTGAAGAGGCTCCTAAACTACTGAACCTTTATTTTAAAATCTTTCACCATCACTTATGGGAAACTACATCATGCGCAAGTGAAAACCTAACAATCGCAGAAAAATATTTTTTTTCAATATCGAGTAAACTTAAATACAATTTATAAAGATTTTCTTCATTTTTATAATAATACAATAAATTAAATTTCCCCAAAATGAAAGTCAACGACAATAAAATTATTTTTATTTTCCAAACTTTCACAAACCATATCAGACGAACTAGACTGAATAGACGAAAATTTCCGAACTCAATGGAGCATAAAATATATAAAAGAATTGATAATATAAAAAATACCCTTTGGAATTTCGAATAGTTTAGCTTACATTAACATTCAGGCTACGTAGCTAGATCGTGGGATTTCGTCTAAGTCACCAGGCGGAATCTCTAATTTCCCGAGCCTGACCCAGCTACGCAAAGTATAAAGTTTGTCGCGCAATCCCGACTTGCCATAATGTAACTGTAAATCACCCTTTCTTGATTGCAAGGAATCAGGTTGAGACCGCTCACCTATATTCGTTCATCTCATTTTGTACCCAAAGTTATGACAATAGTTTTGCCAACTATTTCATTAAATTCAGTCAGTTAGAAGGAAATATAATTTACCATAGACAAAAGGGCAATACCGACATCTGCTTTTCACTATGTGTAATTTTACTCACATTTTGTAATTATGATTAATTTCTTGTAACCTTTATACCTAATTATCTTTTCAAGAAACATATAAGACGCACATATTTATTTATTAGAAAAATATTATGCCGAGACTGTTTTTAGAATATTTTTTGTATTGATTGTATGTTAATTCTCAAATGAAGGAATGCATTTTTTAAATTAACCTACCTACTATTTATTTTGTAATGTTTTGTGTGTATTTGTGATAATACCAACTTACACAAGAAAATATAGAAATGAACCAACGGAAAAAAACAGACATGGCCAAAATTTATGTCCAACAGTAGTCGTAGGAATATGATAAAGACAGAATTTTCCGATGACAGAATCCGGAGGATGACGAAATAATAACTTCATTTTATCACTAGCCTGAACAAATCCAGTTTTTTTATCAGAAACCTTTTTTCAAATAATCCTTCGACATACACAAAAATAATTCTGTAAATGGATAGATGCAGAAGGTGGCGAATTTATCGTCTTTTTATAATAAACTAGCTTTTGCCCGCGACTTCGTCCGCGTGGCATAGTAACTTTGGGCAACGTATATTTTTTTAAACGCTATTGTTTTTCGAGCTGATGATAAAGTTACCTTGATGTTTGAGTTCGAAGATACTACAACAAAAAAAAATAAGAAATATCCAGTATGTTTTAGCACATTCATCTTTGAAAACTTTAGAGAAATAATCCAATCCAATCCAATTTGAAATACAGATTGAAAAAACAGTTCTGAAGTTTACATAAAACTTAATAGAAAACGTAATCTATGCAAAATTCTTTCAAAGAAACATTAGCGCAGATTACTAGAATAAACGCCATCTAGTATAGCAAAGCTTAAATTTCTTACTACATTTTATTTTAAAACTCAATCTTGAGCAAAATAGTGCGATGTAGAATACTTAACGCCATCTAGTACAGTTCAAAATATATAAAAATATTGTTTCTTTCGTAAACGAAATTTAAAACCGGTGGAATTACATCAGCTTTACGAGCAAAAGTGTTAAAAAATACTGACTTTGAAATTTTCTGTACAGCCCTGAATATTTATTCTCATTACCTACCTATTTAATCGCCAAAATGAAATTCATCCGATTATGTTTCATACAGGAAAATTCTGAGAATTTTGGTTAGACATTATATCCACCCAACTTCTGAATATTTAATGTATCTCTATCTTCATTTGAGAAGCGTCTAAGTGAGAAATGTGTCACCTGTGCTGCAGAATAATTTAGGTAATGTTCTACGAAGATAAAATGAGTATTACTGCACTAACGGCAGTAAATTATATATTTTGATATGATTTATTTCATATCATATTTCGCCCTGATATGCGTACTTGAAATTTTTTTTCATAAATTTATTTCAAATAAATATTAAGATTTTGACTAAAATTAATAATTACAAAGATAACTTTTTGATATGTATTGTTACGACCACTCCACTAATACATTAGGGAAAATATGAAACTCGTCGTCAAATCATTCCAAATGTTAATTTACGTATTACTATAATAGGGGCCTTCTCCAGATTACTGCAACTCCGCCGTATGGACGTCCTTTTAGTACTCCTTATGATCTGCCCACCGCTGAGATTCCATAATATTCAAAATCCGTACATATATGCTGCAAGAATATACTTTATTCGGAAGTGGCCAGTGCTATTAGATCATGTTTCACACACAAATCACTAACGTGAAGATAATTACGTTTTATACCTTTACAGTTAAAAGATACAAAGCGTGCCTAAAATAGGCGTCCCAATTATTATTAGTTTTATTTTTATAATGTCTGTAAATGACGTCACTCGGCCAAAAATCGTCGTTTAATACTCGTTATTCTAATTGTTATCTAAAATGCTGAGAAGTCTGTCTTTTAATATTGAATTAATTTTCCACTTTTGTAGTGATAGCTCCGTTTTCATGCATGAATTCTTTTTCCGATGTTTCCGTTTCGTTAGGCGGCATATTTGTATATAAATGTGAAAATAAGTAAATGTAAAATAATAGATATATAGGTAAGAAAACTTAGGAATAACTGTGATCTTGTTTGAAGTAAGCGTAGTCTTTCCTGTCTTATTTACACATTTATTTTTTATTTTTCAATACTTTAATTTTCGATTTACAACCGTTGTAAAAATGTATTGTCCGTTATTGTGACATTAAATAATTGTATCTATTTTTTAAAGGAAGTAGATTCCTGAGTCGTTGTTAGATGGCGCGTAGGTGGCAGGCAGTAGGTGTCGACGCTCGAGGAGGCGTTGTCAGGGGGGATAACCCGGCGACTGTTAGGCCGTTTGTCTGTGTACCGTCAAGTAATTTTGTATGAGATGACGATACTTCCGTTGTTTTTCAAAAAATATCAGAATTTTCACTACTTTTTGATTCTTACTTATAGTTATTTTTCGTTGTGTTTATACTTTGTTTTTGAGAAGACAAAGGATTCTATAGTATAATTCGCAGTTGATCCTTTATTCCGTAGATCTCTATCGATTTTACGTAGTCACTTTGTATTTTCAAGATCGTTGCATCAATGTGGTCAAAGGTTACGGGGGCAGATGATACAAACCCTTGGCGAAACGTTTGGCTTATATTAATTGATTTCTTTGATAGCTCTGAAGTTATCTTGAAGAACCCTCTTCTTCTTGGACATGTACTTGAATAACGACGAACGAATGATAAAGAATGATCAGTGTGGATTTGACATCAATGTTACTTGATACTCAGTCTTTTATTCACCAAAAATACCCTTCTTTCTCAATGGAGCTCGGATTCAGAGCTCAAAAATCAACTGAAGATGCAGTCCATGCCCTTATCAATTCAATTCTATCTTGCTTAGATCTTAGGAAAAAACACAGCTCAGACACTTCAAGTTACTTAAGTAATCGAAGTCAATCCACCAAAATTGATGAGTGTGTAAGTTATTACTTACCCGTTTTCATCGCGTTCCGCAGGGGAGTTTATTGGATCCCACGCTTTTTTTGGCTTATATAAAATAAAATAAATAAATATTAAACCAACAACTAGAGGCGAAGCGTGGGTGTCTGCCGCTCCGTGCGGAAGACAATTTTGGAGAAGAAGATAGTAGAAGCTGGAGAGTTGTGGTTCGATCCCCACAAAGGACAATTTTTCGTGTAATTTACAAATAATTATTCTTAGTCTAGGTGTACTTTGTTCCTCGCAACACAGGACTTGTATCCTAAAAAGCGGGCTTGTCTTTTAAAAAACAAAATAAGATTTGAAATAAAAAAAACATGAACTAAACAACTAAAGATCCATGAATAAAACTTTCTTTGATTTGTCAAAGCATCACGTAGTTTCTTAAAGGTACTTAAGTTCAAAAACTCATAATATTTAAGTCCAAAAACAATATTGAACTTAATATATATGCAATAGAATTATTAACACGTCGTTTCTTAAAGGTAAGCGGCATGTCTCTTTGGTGTGAGCCAGCCTGCGGTATTGAAGCTGCTAAAAACAGCCGGACTCCATACGTACTAATTTCAGCCAGTTCAGCAGTTCCATTACCCAGACCCAGTATCACGTCGAGCCTTATGTGAGTGGCTTCAACATCACCGCGATGCAAACATCTTGTGGGCGGATGAGACAATGTTCACACGTGAGGGACTGTTTCTAATGGGAAGAAGTCAAACGCCGGGATGTAGAGGAGGCACAAAGTCTAGAAGACTTAACAATAAAAAATAATAACGCTTTTAGTGATTAACGCAGAAGTACCTATTTAATATTTAGTAAGTTAATATTTTTTTCTAGGTAACGAATTTGTTTCTCTTTTATTTTTTTGCATTTTGATGGCCTTAACCATAAAAGTATGAAGGGAAAATTGGAATTACTCTTAGAAATCACCTCAGATCATGGCATAAAATCTAGTTCGAATCTAACAAAATGAGCGGTCAGTGACCCGTGTAGATAGGTACCTACGAGTGCATACCTACGGCGTCGAGCGCTCAGCTGACGCACGGCGCGCGGTGTCCATAAATTAAGTTTTAAAATCTCGATCTTTGATAAGCGATAACTTTATTTTTTAGTATTAGAACATAACAAAATAAAAAATACGTGTTTGTTTAAATTACTTAAAGTTTATTTTTACAAAATCTTCGCAGTGGTTTTAAATTATTCCTGTATATTTAGAAATTTACGACAAATAGTTTATGCTAAAATTCTTAAAATTGCTTATTCATCTCTATGTCAATCTCAACTTCTACACTAAATATGTAAAATAAAGTTTTTATATTTTAACTTATATACAAAAACAATTTTCTGTAAAAAAAAATGCCGAAACGAATGTAAAAGGACGTTAACTCAATTGCTTATTCCTTTATGTTATCTAAAATGCTGAGAAGTCTGTCTTTTAATATTGAATTAATTTTCCACTTTTGTAGTGATAGCTCTTTTCTACTTTTGTAGTGGTAGAAACTGAAAATTTACTATACATTCCTAATTAAATTTAATTATCTTATTTAAGTAATTCTATTACGTAAATAAAATATCATGACACTGTGTAATGTAATGTTTGACTGATTAAATTCTTATGCAATTCTTTTTTGGTTCATTATGTTCCACTGTTCCATTAATTATATATTTTTCTAACTAATTTATTGTTTTAAAAAAAACAACCATATCTGTAGTTAATATCTACTTAAGTTACCTAATGTTTGATTAAAGTCACATTAACTATGCTAATGTGATGGGTGGCAGTTTTGCATTGCCTATGCAGATGCATTATAATCTATACTTATAATAAATCTGTAGAGAGGTCAATTCTGTACATGAAATATATTTCCAAAATAACTATCAGGGGGTGATTAGGGATCGATACTGATGCCAAAAATGCAATCAGTAAAATTTTTGTCTGTCTGTATAACCGTTATAGAAACAAAAACTACTCGACGGATTTTAACTAAACTTGGTACAATTATTTTTCATACTCCTGAGCTGGTTATAGTATACTTTTCATCACGCTACAATCAATAGGAGCAAAGCAGTGAAGGGAAATGTTGGGAAAACGGGAGAAGGTACTCCATTTTTTAATCTTTCGTCGCGTGTGCAACCTTAATGGTTAAAGCTACCCAGAAATCATGTATAATGGAAATGTTCTCCTTAAAATTATATAAAAAAAAAAATCCCACGATAGCATATGTCTATCTTTTATGGTTGACTCACAATAATACGTGTAACTCCCGATAGCTTAGCAGTTCGAAGCTTTCTGATTGTATCTGTCTATTGTCTACTCTTACGTTTATAACACTCTCAGTTATCCCTAATTAAAGAAATTAACAGTATTAAGTATTCCATAAAAAAAAATCATAGAAATCGGTATCGGTATCGGTATCGGTAAACACCAAAGTTATTCATGAAATACGCTAATAATAAGCCATCGCGCGTGAATACTGAATCATGCTAGAAGGATTGTTCTGACCAGTATTTCATCTATACTTCTATACTAATATTATAAAGCTGAAGAGTTTGTTTGAACGCGCTAATCTCAGGAACTACTGGTGCGAATTGAAAAATTATTTTTGTGTTGAATAGACCATTTATTGAGGAAGGCTTTAGGCTATATAACATCACGCTGCATCTATAGGGAGTGAAGAAAAAATGGAAAACGCGGACGAAGTCGCTGGCGGCCACTAGTTCACAAATTATATGTTGTCAACATTGTTATGTATGGTAATGTAAAATAAATAAAGTCATTCATTCATTGTTAAGAAAACAATTAAGCGTGGGCGTAACAGATTTAATATAAAATATAAATAAATTATTCTGACGACCATAAATAGAGGGGGAGGAATTTGTTTTACAGTTCATATTTTCGATATAATTCTACAAGGTAAGAAGAAGGTTAGTGTTCTTTGAATCTTAACCGTATGTGTTAAAAAAATTACTTCTAAAATGATTTTGAAATTAAGAACAAGCAGTTCCATTTTCAAAGTAAACATTTGCACAAAGAACTGTGCAACGTAATGTCACATTTACTGCAGCAACGAAAACCGTAAATGCGGTCGTTAATTCTGAAGCACACTTCTCCTGTTTTTAAAATCGACATTGAGAAAGAACCTGTGTTGCTTGCTGCTCAATTAAACGCAACCGAGCCAGGCGCGTGTAGCGATGTCGCAGTTTGCGAGGCTCAAATTAAATTTCAACTTACTTGAACATTTATAGCGTGGTAAAATCACATTGCAGCTGCAGAGCCGTATAGGAGCTACATTGACGCACATGAGCTCAGACGCTTGGTAGTTCATTATAGTGATGTAGCAATGATTATGGTTTATATCGATAGTTCATCTTGAAAAACAGTCACGGTACCATCTCTGTTGTACACATGTCTGCATGTCTACCTGTATAGACATTAAACCATTCCATTAAAAATCCTTATTCCTGAATGTTTCCTTCCGCTCATTTAAATTTGCCGCGACTACGCGGGCTATTGATTGGTGGCGCGCTCGCTGCCATTTCTCGACGGCGGAAGCAAGAAAAAGTATGGCTGCCTTCGCTGTTTCTTCGCAAGCAGACGCGCGTGTTAAATTTATCTAAAAATACTAAAAGAAAGCATACTAGAAGTTTATTGACTGTTTTTGTTCCATAAACTCCTGCCTGATATGATAACCTAAGTGACTACCAAACTTGTAGTGCAGTTTGTGAGTTTTGCTAGCCGGCCGGCACGCTGCCCCGTCGTTGGTGAATCCTTTCTATTCCTGCCTATCCAGGTTAGTGTATGCATTTTCTTACATTTGGGATCACGGGGTTTCTATGGAAATATCATCAGATAAATGCAATAGCTTCTCCAGCGAGTTCGAATCATTATTTGGTGCCTCCTGTGAGGAATTTTCTCTCACAAAATATAAGAAATCTATATAATATCGAAATAAAATTGCAATTTCCTTATAATTTAAAATAAATATTATCGTGGAATACTAAATTCAATATCATTTTGATTATCATTAAGCTATTTTTAGTCTATAAGTAGGTAGGTACCTAGTAGTAGCTCACAGTGCTCGATTACGCTAGAAGCGTACGGCGAAAAATTACCTACATAGGTACTTATGAACTTTATTGTGTAACGACTGTGGAATAAAACTTACCTATAAATTTTGTATTCACATTTAACTGATGATATTGACCTATTGATGATAAAGTTTTGTGCTCGAAAAATGTAAGTTATAAATCTGAATACGTAATATTTCAGTGTATGTATTTATGATTTGATTGGGAATACTGTTTAAATTGAAACCCGCTTACCTAGATGAGTATCAAATCATTACATTGAAATTTCATTCGTAGAAACGTTAATTTAAAATAGCGGTTCGACGGTTTACGCTCGATTTAGTATTGTTTGTTCTGAATTTAATTTCTTATATACCTTCTTAAAATAGACCTCAAAATGGCGGACGTTGAATTACATTCTTACATAAAAAGGCGTGAATATGAGTATAGAAATATGCAAATTATTTATGATTTGATTAAATCTGCAAAAGATAATAACTCTAAATTATCAACATTTAAGGCGAGATACAAAAAAATTGAAAACATTCGAGATAATTTTATAGAAACTAATAAATACATAAATGAATTACAGTTGAAAATGGACCCAAAATTTATTATTGACAATAAAATTTTGTTATCGTTTGACGAGTTATATTACGCGGCCATCGAGTTTGCAGATTCTTTCGAGTCAAGTACTAATACTACTTCTCAGTTGGAACCTTGTCGTAGTAATTCTGTCAATACTCCAGTAAAGTTACCTAAATTGCAAATTCCAAAATTTGATGGTCATATAGAGAATTGGCAGACATTTAAAGATAGTTATCTACCGCTTATTCACAATAATGCCTCATTGTCAAATATAGAAAAATTCCATTATTTACTACCCTGTTTATCTGGAAGTGCATTGTCATTAGCAAAGGGAATTCCTATAACATCGTCAAATTATTCTGTTGTGTATAGAGCCTTATTAGACAGATATGATAATAAACGTGTTCTCGCAACAACGTACTTAGAAAAAATATTCAATTTAACGCCGATTAATAAGCCGTCTCTTAATAATTTGTCCGATTTAACCAACATCCTTTATGAAAGTGTCAATGCCTTGAGAGCTTTGGAGATTGAAGAATTGAGCGAGTTTCTTTTATTCTATATTGCCTCGCGTCCGTTGGATATCGAAACTAGAAAACGTTTTGAGTTGCAAAATACTGATGATATTCCAAAGTTTAATAATTTAGTAGTTTACTTGCAAAACTATATTAAGGTTCTTGAAGTAAGTCAACCTACTTTATTTACTCCGTCACATTCGACAAATAAGCAGTTTCGAAATAATAACAAGTTTGAAAATGTTCGACCTCAGAGGCCATCACTCATTACGTGTACAAATTCGAATACGAATAATAATAAAGAAGTAAACCAAATAGTTTGCGCATGTTGTGAAGGTAATCATACTATTTATAGATGCGGGAAATTACATTCTATGTCCATAGAACAACGTCAGCATTTCACACGAGAATTAAATTTGTGTATTAATTGTCTAAGACCGGGTCATGAGGCGGTGAATTGTAAATCCAAGTCGACATGTTTTATTTGTAAAATGAAACATAATACACTTTTACACGTAGATAGTAAAAATTTGTCAGTTCAATCAAGTGAACTAAATTATCCAGACAATTCAAAGTCTAGTGCGTCACTTACTAGCATGACTAACTCTAAACCTTCTAATGTAAGTGTAGGTACGAAAATTCTTGGTACGGCGGTAGTACGTTTACGTCAATCAGATGGTTCGTTTCAGTGTGTCCGTGCCCTTATAGATAGTGGATCTATGGATTCTTTTATTACAAGTGCATGTGCTCGTCGATTAGGATTACATATAAAGAAATGTAACCTGAGCGTCTCAGGCATCGGACAAAATTCCGTGTGTAACATAAAGGGTTATACTTTTGGGTCAATAACACCTAGGACGAGTGCTACACCTCGATTTGATTTACAATTAGTGGTTTTGCCAAAGATTACTTCCATGATGCCTTCTTCAACTTTACCGTTGATCATTAAGGAAAACTTTAAGCACCTTGATCTTGCTGATGGTGAATTTTACAAATCAGGTCCAATCGATCTTTTATTGGGAGTTGAGTGTTTTGATCAAATATATACTGGATCGCGCTACACTGCTGGTCCTGGCTTACCTTGCGCACTATCAAGTATTTTTGGTTGGGTTATAAGCGGTCAGTTCCTCCAAGACACCACATCTCAAACCCCATTAGAACCCGTTACGTCACTTCTCGCCTCTTGTGCGCTCGATGAAATCGTGCAACGGTTTTGGGAGTCCGAGGAACCACCTCAACGTAAAATTTCCGCTCCAGAAGATATAATATGTGAAGAGATATATAAAACTGGTACCCGTAGGACTGAAGACGGTCGTTATATTGTACCAATCATGCTTAAGGATAATGCTCCTCTCCTGGGCAATTCTTACCAGCAAGCTTTCAATCGCTTTCTCAACTTAGAAAAACGATTACTTAGTCAATCCGAGTTGAAACTGGAATATCAGGAATTTATAAGACAGTACGAAGATTTAGGACACATGCAGTCTGTCAAGTCCTCGTCTACTGATTGCTATATAATTCCACATCACTGCGTTGTGCGTCCAGATAATACTACGACACGACTCAGAGTAGTCTTCGATGCGAGTAGTCGGACTACAAATAACAATTCTCTAAATGATATAGTCCACGTTGGACCCAAACTTCAAATTGATATAGTTGATTTAATAACTAAATTCCGTCTCCACAAAGTTGTTTTTACGGCAGATATTTGTAAAATGTACCGACAAATTTTAATAAGATCAGAGGATCGGTGTTACCAACATATTCTTTGGCGTGATAACCCTCATGAAGTACTCCAGGAATATGAGCTGAATACCGTTACATATGGTGTAAGTAGCTCACCCTATCTAGCTATTCGAACACTTCATCAACTAGCTGAAGATCATGGTCATGAATATTCAAGCCGCGCTTCTGAAGTCTTAACACAAGAAATATTTATGGATGATATTATAACTGGCTGCTCTTCTTTTGATGAAGCCAAGCAATTAAAGGCGGATATTGTGTCTTTATTATCTAAAGGTCACTTTGAGCTACGGAAATGGAGTACAAATACACCGGAGCTGTTGTCTGATGTTCCTTTGGATCATTGTCAAGCTGTTAAATCCTTCGAGGAGTCGGGAAATGAGTTTGTTAAGATATTAGGAATTCGTTGGAATCCATCGGATGATAATTTTTCTTATACATTTATAGATTCTTTTGATGTAAAATTTACAAAAAGATCCATTCTTTCGATAGTTGCGCGTATTTTTGATCCTCTAGGCTGGATCTGTCCAGTAGTTTTTTCTGCTAAGTCATTGCTTCAAGAGATGTGGCGTTTAAATTTATTATGGGATGAAGCTGTTCCGAAGCATTTGGCCAAACAATGGCATTCTATCGCGGCAAATTTGTCAGATTTACAAAAAATAACGCTACCACGCCTAGTCGTACCTCCCAACCCCATTGAGATGCATTTGGTAGGATTTTGTGATGGTTCACTAAAGGGATATGGCTGTTGTGTGTACCTATGTGTTGTCACCAAGGGCAATATTACTGTTACACATTTACTAATGGGGAAATCTAGAGTTGCGCCTTTAAGACCAACCACGATAAATAGATTAGAGTTAAGCGCAGCTGTGCTTCTAGCTCGAGTACTATCCCACATGTACCATTTGCTTAAAGAAAAGCTTAAAATTACTTCTGTACGAGCTTATTCAGATAGTTCCACTACTCTTTCTTGGCTCAATGCCCCACCTCATTCTCTTAAAATTTACGTTGCTAATCGAGTGGTGCAAGCTACTGATTTGATTAGTCCTCAGCACTGGTATCACGTGACCACTGATGAGAACCCAGCGGACTGCTGTAGTCGTGGTGTATCTTGTATGGAGCTTACTGACCACCCTCTTTGGTGGAACGGACCCTCCTGGTTGCATTCTTTGCCCGACACATGGCCAGGCAAACCATTGCTACTTTCCAATGAAGAGCTTCCAGAATTAAAACCTGCGGTTACGGAGAGTTTTCATATTGTTCAATTATCAAACGTACTACTAGATTTAATTTCTAGACATTCTAACTTTACTAAATTACAAAGAACGTTAGCCTGGTGTTTACGTTTCTTGTCAAATGCTCGGTTACGAAAAGCAGATCGAAACCTTTCGTTTCTCACAAGCCCTGAACTAGATAAATCTGTGAAAGTGCTTGTTAAGATTATGCAAGCTCAATATATGGAGTCACAATTCCAACGAGTTCGAAATGAAGAGCAATGCATAAAATCAATTCAAAAACTATCACCCTTCATAGATGGGGATGGCTTATTGCGAGTGGGCGGACGTATCGATGCAGCTCGTTTAGCGCCTTCTGTGTTACATCCATTTTTGCTGACCAAATATTGTCCGTTATCTCGATTAATTGTCGAGTATTATCATGTTAAATATTTACATTGTGGGCCTCGTACATTACAATCTTTAATTCAAAGAAAATTTTGGATAATCGGTTTGAGACTTCTTATACGCAACGTACTTTCAAAATGTGTCCAATGTTTTAAAGTAAAACCGGTTTCCAATCAACCGATGATGGGTAAGCTACCTGCTGCGCGAGTACGGCCAACACGTTGTTTTCAAACGTCTGGAATTGATTTCGGTGGTCCATTTTGGATTAAGGAAAGTCGTCGTCGTAGTGCTAAATCTTATAAAGCATACCTTTGTCTGTTTGTATGCCTTAGCTCAAAGGCAGTACATCTCGAAGCGGTAACAGAGTTAAGTTCTGAGGCTTTCCTCGCTGCACTAGATAGATTTGTCTCTCGCCGTGGTATGTGTCATACTATTGTAACCGATTGTGGTACAAATTTCGTGGGAGCGAATAAGTATTTGAAAGAAGTTATTGACGAACTTCGAAAGCATTACCCTGAAATAGCAGATGGATTAGCTAATCGTCAAATTAACTGGAATTTCAATCCTCCGGGTGCACCTCACTTTGGAGGTATATTTGAAAGCGGAATTAAGTCGACTAAATTTCATCTCAAACGAGTCGTCGGTGCTCAAATTCTTACTTTAGAAGAATTCATTACCATATTGGCAAAGGTGGAAGCTGTTTTAAATTCTCGTCCACTTTGTGCAGCTTCTCCAGATCCTGCAGAGTTAGATGTTTTAACGCCAGGACATTTTTTAACCGGAGGCCCTTTAGTTTCGTTACCCGAAGAACCTATTAATGAAAACGTTTGTCTACGGTCCCGTTGGCAAATGCTAAAGAAACTCACTCAAAGTTTTTGGCGGATTTGGCAGCGCGATTATCTTCACACACTTCAACAGAAAAATAAATGGTTTGCTAACGCGCCTAACCTAAAAGTAAATGACTTAGTTCTTCTAAATGAACCAAACCTTCCTCCGTTGCTTTGGAGATTAGCTCGAGTAGAACGTGTTCATCCGGGTTCCGACAATATCGTCAGAGTCGTTACTCTTCGAACTGCTAATGGTAAAACCATGCGACGACCTGTCGTAAAGGTGTGCCCATTGCCAATTAATTAGCTTAAATAAGTAAAATTTGCTACTCAACTAGTGTGGGTTGGGTAGTGCCTTAGTATAAATTATATCATAATTCTAATTAATTTTTTTTTTTCTTTTCGAGCACATCTTATCGTTTTTAGTGTCATTAATTCCTGAAATCCTGATGTATTTCAAGTGGGGGGAAAATGTATAGACATTAAACCATTCCATTAAAAATCCTTATTCCTGAATGTTTCCTTCCGCTCATTTAAATTTGCCGCGACTACGCGGGCTATTGATTGGTGGCGCGCTCGCTGCCATTTCTCGACGGCGGAAGCAAGAAAAAGTATGGCTGCCTTCGCTGTTTCTTCGCAAGCAGACGCGCGTGTTAAATTTATCTAAAAATACTAAAAGAAAGCATACTAGAAGTTTATTGACTGTTTGTGTTCCATAAACTCCTGCCTGATATGATAACCTAAGTGACTACCAAACTTGTAGTGCAGTTTGTGAGTTTTGCTAGCCGGCCGGCACGCTGCCCCGTCGTTGGTGAATCCTTTCTATTCCTGCCTATCCAGGTTAGTGTATGCATTTTCTTACATTTGGGATCACGGGGTTTCTATGGAAATATCATCAGATAAATGCAATAGCTTCTCCAGCGAGTTCGAATCACTACCATATAGTAAAATATAAGCTACCACAGTAAGTAAAATTTCTGCAATAGATTTTGACCTCTACCCTCAATGTGTTAATGTTTAAAATCAAGTGGGGAAATTTGACAGTTCTGTATTATCTGAAGTGCTGTTGACTGTACCACAGTTTAAATTAAAAACTAGGTATAAAATTATTGTATTTGATCAATTTTGCATTCGCAATGCTATCCTGGAAAATATTCTTAATGAAAAAATATTTAAAAACCCACCGGCCTTTCGCCATTTCGGATAGCGAATACTCGTGGGTTCGAGACCCATCTCGGAGTATCTGAAGCTGGTGGATTCTTAACAATATTTCCTAGATATAACATTTTAATTTGGTATTGTTTTAACGTTATTTTGTAGTCACATATTGCTATCATAAAATTCCATTTTCAGAAATGTGTTTGAGAACCTCTGATTTATAGTATCGATACTTACCTAAAAAGGTGTCATGATATTTCTAAATAAGATCACGCAAACTTACTAAATTAATTTACTTTGAATAACGACAGTATTTTTTTGTTAAATTTTAAAGTAAGTAAGAAGTTTTGATAATTAATAGCAAATATTATCTCTATATGCGTGTTAATAGTTTCAATAGGAATAAGTATCAATAATTCAACTAATACTCGATATCAAAATATAACTACTTAGTATTGCTATCAATGAGTTTCATTCATTACGATACTATCGAAAAATTACCGCTATCGCAACTGCACTGGTCCATTGTCTTGTCGGGATTTAGCAACAATATCTACAAGTTACTCAATGTAGAGTGTAGTATAGTGAGTATACACACCACAATAATTTCCATCACATATAAATAAAATATAATAAAATCATCCCTGTATTTATTACATTTATTCTTTAGTGTATTTCTGAGTTTTTGTTTCCAAACCAATATATTATTATTTTGTAATAAGTATTAGTTTTGTATTACAAAAAAAATATCCGTATTAAATATCTACAGCAAAATTAAGCGTAACAGACGGTGAAGATACTATAAATGTAATATCCTAAGATAAAAATCACTCGCCATACAATCCAATAGCTTAACACATATAGGTCTAAGATAATATAATATTTTCATATTAAGAATACAATGATGACAAGCGATACGGAAATATATTCGGAATTATATATTTACAAAGAGTTTGAAACTCTGTGTAAATATATAATTCATCATATCTTAACCGTTTGATACGGGGAACATTGACTGTAATAAAATTAAGAATTTTCTACTAATCTCTAATCAAGGAGAACTTTGTGTCTCAACACCATTTATGGTGTACTGTGGATAGTTTTTAATAAATAAGTTGTTTGTCCTTTTTTGAGCTGGCTGCCAGCCGATAACGAAAGAAAAACAAATCGTCATTGTCATTATTTTACCAAAATCAACAGATTATTTTACAATAGCAATTTTGTCATGATCAAATAAATATTTTTTTATTAAACAGTGGGTACTATTCCTGCACAACATATCTGAAATGTGCATGACCACAAAAAGTAATTAAATCATCAGTATGAATGATTTTTCCAGTTTAGAAAAAACTATAGTGCGTGAATTGTCTTGTCGTTTATGCCTTTGTACAGACGTCGTGAAGTTAAAACCACTTAGTAACGAAGTGAAAAGAAAAATCAAGAGGCTATTTGATATTGCAGTAAGAAATAGTACTCTCTAATTCCTCGTTAATTAATCTTTTTATTTTATAAAACGACGGTGCTTTTTTTTGTCCTGGTCTTATTTTTTACCTATTAGCTATGCTTGTTTGCAGTAATCGTATACTTTATTCCATACAGTAAAAAAACTTAGAAATACATATAATTAGAAACAGACGCTAGAGGTGGCTTTATTACTAAGGTAGCAATCTACCAAGCTACTTTCAATGCTTCTGTTAATGAAAGCTCATTGCCTTATATTATTATGTCCTATGTTTTAATTCAAATGTTTAAATAGCAAATAACATTAAGGCAGATAGTATCTCAGGATTGGCGAGTTGCTTCATGTTTATCTCAACTAGTAGAGAATGAAGAAATTCAAAACACTGTTCAATTAAAATAGAGAGTTTTAACTACCAATAAAACTTACCTATTATTTTTCCTAAAGATATCCGGAATCCATCTAGAGTCAAGCATCATCCTTTTTGTGACGTTTCCGGTCCAAAACACTACCTCCCTTCTTACTTCCGGCGCCTGTGCTGCCATCTAGTTTGCGGGTAGCGAACCAATGACTTTTAGGCACGAACGCTTACCGTCATTATACCTACTCTAGATGCACCAGGTAGAACTTACCTGGATTCCGGATATCTTTAGGAAAAATAATAGGTAAGTTTTATTGGTAGTTAAAACTCTCTATTATTTGTTCCGTTCGATATCCGGAATCCATCTTGAGTGATGTGTTTGTTATCTCCTGGTGAGTGCCATTGGTGACGCTATAATGTGTTGCAGGTATAAAAAGTCAAATGTAGTCTGATGAGAAAAAATAATGCATATTATAAGTATATTATGCTATTACACACATAGTACATATATTATGCTGTTACATAACAATGCAATTATAATAATTATTCAAGTATTTCGGTAATCTAAGCTAAATAAATATTGGCTTATCTGTTATCGGTCAATATCATTAATTAAGAATAATAAAAATGTAAATAAATAGATATCGGAATTTTCTTGATTGTCCGATATATCAGTTTTCGATACGACTTCTTAAAAGTATGTTCTTGGCGCCAGTTCACAGTTTCAGTAATTTATCCATCGGAAATAGTTCCAGTCAATTTAGAGATGGAACTTCAGATGTAATAGACCCTGAAGAATCTTCTACATTATGTGCTTCTATTTAGCATTTTTGAGAACAGAGTAGTTAACTCGTGAAAATTACTTCTTTTTGGGGCTCTTTCAATACAAAAATTGATCGCGTGTCCAATACATGCAATCGAATGATTTGTGTCAGTTAATCATTTCTATCCAGGCTGTCATAATTACTATTATCTGTTTTTAATACAAAATGGGGCCATAAAACAAAAAATCATTTTCGTCCCTGTACTTCAAAGGTTAAAAGGGTTAAATAATGGATTCTGCGAACTTGAAGATTGTGAAATTATGCTAAATTTCCAGCAACTTAAATAGATACAATTCTGCCAATCTACGTAAAATTTCCATTGTACTATATACCTGAAGTCTAATATTATTAGTGCAATGTCTTCCTAACAATTCAATATTGACAGATATATTTATTATTTTATGATCTAGTAACAAGAATGTGTCATAAAGGGTTGTAGTCGAGCTATTGACCCTCCACCATTACGCCGACATTAGCAGAATTTCCCTACCGGGCACTTGTTATTTGCAGAATTAATACTAGTAGATATTTATAGTCGCTTTACATTAAATCGATAGTTTCAAGATTTTCTTTATTTTATTCTGTCCGATTTTTAAATAAATTTTCTGAATTTCGAGGGATGAACACCTGTTGCCATACCTATTGCAGTATTTGCGGAAACAAATCGTCAGCCAAGACACTTTCATAATGTACTTACAATCATAATGTACTTACTTGCCTTGACGCTTACTGGAGTCGAGAACGTATTTGCGGAATCATGTTTGAATAAGGCCAGTTGCATTTGCACTGATGACGTCATGCGTTATGACCTATTAGCTTGCTCGTCCGTCACATCCATTGTCATGAACCTGGGAATGACGTGTGCTTTTGTCGATGGAATAAGTTCACATCTGGTGTACATTGGGCTGCTAAATTTAGTATTCAGGCTATGCATAATTTCTGAATCTGCCTTGTTCGTGTCATAATTACAATAATTTCCTAGATTTGGTTCCCCATCTTTGTTTATGTACGGGAATCGGTACAGTTCTCTTAGCATTTACATCTAGGCATTCCGCGAAATGAAGACTCGCGTGAGTAATTGCCTCGAGTTGAGCACTCGAACAGATTTCCTATGCACCTGTCCTCGGATGTTGAGCGATTTGCATTGCATTTATAGGAAGGTATCATGATACAACATTTACTTACCATTTTAAGTCATTCAGTACTGGGTCTGGTAATCCGAATAGGTAGTAATAGTTTTAAGCTGTCAATGTTAGTATTGCAGTGTGCGACAGTGTTATCACCCTGTTCGAATCACAAACGAGGCAAAGTCGAGTCTCACCATTAGGAACTGGGCCTGTCTGAGGGACTAACCGCTTTGTACAATCTGATGCTGAAGCGCCATGCGTAGCGTGAAGCGTTCGGTTCAAACAGGGACTTCACTCAATGTTCAGTACTGATTCTGGTAGTTTGATTCGGTGGTAATGGTGATCTTTGGGCAACTGTCGATGGTAGTATTGCAGTGTGCGATAGTGTAGTCACCATCTTCGAATCACAAACGAGGCAAAGTCGAGTCTCCTCATTAGGAACTAGGCCTGTCTGAGGGACTAACCGCCTTGTACAATCTGATGCTGAAATGCCATGCGTAGCGTGAAGCGTTCGATTGAAACAGTGACTTCGCTGAATGTTCTGTACTGAGTCTGGTAGTTTGATTCGGTGGTAATGGTGATCTTTGGGCAACTGTCGATGGTAGTATTGCTGTGTGCGACAGTGTAATCACCCTCTTCGAATCACAAACGAGGCAAAGTCGAGTCTCCCCATTAGGAACTGGGCCTGTCTGAGGGACTAACCGCCACGTGTAGTCGCCTCGTGCTGAAGTGCCATGCGTAGCGTAAGGCACTTCGGTTCCGACAGGGACTTACCCCTGACTTCCCCGGCACTTCCCGGCACCTCGCGACCGTGTTGGTCACGATGCACCAGGCAACGCCGAGGAAGCTCAGAACCAGCACACACTGCTCGAAGTTGAGTGACCACCCTAAGCGTTGCTATTGTGGTAGCGCAGTTGTTGTGTTGGTCTAGGCAGCAAAGTTTTTGAGTACCGATGGCAGTCCAAAGAGACACGTCAATTGCATTAGGTAGGTTGTTGTATGCCAGTCTCAAGAACCTGTGAACCAGATGTTGTTCGGCGATACTCAAATGAAAATACTTTTGGCTCGGATATATTTTCGTAAACCATTCGTTTTGTATGAGAATGTTCGGAATACGAAAATTATTGATCAGTCGAAAAGGTTTTATTTTGACAAATCAGTGTCATTTTAAATGAAATTGTCGGGCTTTAACATTAGAAGAGGAAATGATACAAAACAGGGTGTTTTTTGTAATCTCCAGTATATTAATTTGAGCATTGCAAACGATATTTGAAGATGGCTTAAAATCCCACGCATAAAAATATAATTTTTATACCATCACATACCTACATAGTTTAGATACCAAATGATATAGTTAAACACTTGTATTATGGTAATCTGAAACAACGAAGGTAACAACACCCAGACCAGAGATAATATAGAAAAGCTCATTATCTGCATTAACATGACCGAGAGTGGAATGCGGGAGCTTAGAAATGGTGACACCTTGGAACTGGTGAGCCACTCGCTCAAGATTCGACATATGCAATCTGGAACATCCTGATTGTTCCATAAACTTACAGATCGCATTAGATAGCCCCCTCCATTGTGTCATGTCATGCATTGTATTTATTTCTAAAGTTTAATGAACTAGTCTCATTACCATTTAAATATTGGTGTGTACTTCTGGTAATCTACCTTGAATCAACTTGCAGTTGCAACCATTTTATGCACCCTCTTGTTTTTTGGGTGCAATATACTATTATCAAAGAAAAACTTGTTCGTTCTTCCTATCAGCCAAAAGACGTCCTGAACGAGTGGTGGGGAAAAATGTTGGACGATTCAAAAGAGAAGTCTATTTGAATAAATATTATTTTGACTTTGACTTTGAACTCTGAATTTGGCAAAAATTTCTGTAAAGGCACCTCAGAAAACTTCGCCACGGCTCTGAACACATCAGTGCGTCTGCCACTTAATATTTGGAAAATATAATCCTTGTTGAATGTTGATTAGATTTTATCAAAAAGCTCTTTAGCAATAGATCAATCTACAATTTGTTGTAAACTAGTTCTAAACTAATTGACTCATACTTTAATTCTGTTAAGGTATTTGTTAATGCTGTAGATTGTACCATTTCTATAAAATATAACTATTATGACTTCTATTCTCGCAAATAAAGATCTTATCTTAAATCATCAAATTGTTGTAGCAGAAACAAATCGCCTCAACTTATAATTTAATTTGAGCATGTTTCATCTAATTTGGTTTCACCATAGACTGGGTCTTTAACGTTATTATGAAAAAAAAAAAAAAATCCTATTTGAACTTGTGTTGATTGTTTTACTATAGTAGGTACATAAAGAAAATTATCACCAGTCTTAACCGCTGCAAGTAGGAACTGTTCAGGACCGTGGGGTCGTAGGGAACGTGATGGTGGCTGTGGTTGCCATAATTGCGGTCCTGGTATGGATACTTTGTGCTATTTTGTTATGGAAAAATGCACAGGTGGATTTAGTTTTCATGCATTATCAAAAAATGTCACTGGTTGGGGTAACAAATCGAATGCAAATCACTTACAGTTTTTCTCGCCTCTATACCTTACTTGCTCTCTCCGAGCTGGAATCCAACGACACTGTTCGATGAGCTCGAAGACAATAAACACGCCTGCTTCAATGCTGTTTTCTTTGTTTATTTCGCTATCCCGTTACTCCATCGCGAAGGGAGGTTAATTTTATATTCATTTCATTTTAATTTTAACACTAAACTATATAATAATAAGTATAATTTGTGCACATTTTATGTAGGACCGATGTTTTCGCCACGAAAAACGACGCTATAATGACGGTAAGCGTTCGTGCCTAAAAGTCATTGGTTCGCTACCCGCAAACTAGATGGCAGCACAGGCGCCGGAAGTAAGAAGGGAGGTAGTGTTTTGGACCGGAAACGTCACAAAAAGGATGATGCTTGACTCTAGATGGATTCCGGATATCGAACGGAACAAATAATAAACAAATATCTGCGTAAATCAAACTATAGACTTTCCATAAAAAAATAATTGTTTTGATTTTATTGGATTATCAATTGTAAATGCATCTTCATCATCATTATCAAACTATGAACACTGTTTCAATTCAGGTCTTACACATCGAGTACCCACCAACCGAACCAATGTCAATGGGGGTGTTGACAACTGCATATTCTGCCGAAACCCATGGCTAAATCACTCGGCAGAGTTTTATTAGATTTTTATCACCCATCTGATGCCCGGCGTCTAATAATTTGCTTAACCTCCACAAACGTAGCATGTTATAACATGTAATATAACATTTTTTTATTTGTTTTAAACTATAAGCAAACTTTTATATCAACAGGTGCGCAACGATGACACACTTCCAAAAGCAATATGCCACGATTGTTTGCAACAGGTAGCTGCGATGCACCTATATGCTGTAAAAGTAGAGAAAACTCAAAAATTTCTGGACTTCCACAAAATGAAAACCATTGAAGAGAAAAGGGAACAAATCACAGCTGGCATCAAACGACCTAATACAATAGCACCATCGATATCATCTCAAAATATATCTGATCCTAATAACCAACAGCACTCACCTAATCCCAAATCACCTCCTTCTGAACATCAACAAGGTGACGGGAAAACAAATAAAAATAAAATACCAAAGAAAAAATCCCCGTCTGATATGAAATTTTTAGAATCGATGCCTTTGGAAGAATTCGCTATTGCAGAAAAATTAGATAAAACCTTATTAAACAGTTCATCGATGATTAATAAATCTCCACGTCAAAAAGAAGAGAAAAAGGATGCAAGTAAAAAGGAAAGCAAGCCGATGTCTGCAGAAATAACAGAGAGCTTAGATCCTATAGTTCTGATTGATGGTAGACCAGCACGACAAGGCGCTGCTTTAGACAACCAGATCACACTGTTTTACAAAATGGAATGTTGCATTTGCCACGAACAAGGTTTTCATTTCAGATCGCTGATGAAACATTACAAAGACCGCCATGGTGTGCCCGGTTACGTTACATGCTGCGACAAGAAGTTCCATTATTTCTATCCGAAAAAAATTATCGAACATATGGCCTATCATCTTCAACCAAACATATTCATGTAAGATTTTGTTAATAGTTAATATAACCGATCAAGTACGAGAGAGAGAGTCGATTACCGAGGATGATATTTCAGTTTCGGATTGACAAAGAAGAAAAGATTTACTCGTATATTATTTTACTTTAACACGAAGTCATCCAATTTTTAGTGTAGTGTAGATCTCTTTCATGGTCTTGCACTCTCAGCGGTTACTTGCTCGCTCCAATCAGTTTGTCCCACCCGCTTTAATTATGAGATCATAATTCTGCTTTAAGGGAAGTTGGTGAGTTATAATTGAATAGAAAAAGAACAGATGATCTAATTAAAGGTGGGCAGGTGCCCACTTACTCTTTTTTTGACTACTACTTCTATAATAGTCAGTTGTGTTTTCCTCCGTGATTAAATATGAAGTACCTATATTTAATCACGGAATCATCATAGCCATAGGTCTTTGTGCGGTTTGTAATTTGTGTATGATCTTGGTGTACATCCAAATTTTAGTATCATATCAAATACATTATTCTTCATAGATATATGTCCCTGAAAGCGCCCCAACCGAATTCGATAGATACCTCTGCGTATTCCTATGTTCTTAAATAAAAGGTTGGTGACACGGATAGACAACTAAATGAGCCTAAAAGGCTTCCCTTTTCCTTACGAAACCCTAAAATATGATGACAATGCAGTCACAATTGAAGACATGAGTGGGTGAAGGTGATATGTCGCATTTTTGGATTTTCGCTGTTCTATGGATGAATGATGGTGTTATGTGCATACAAACAATTTTAAACCTTAAAACAACCGTGTTTCTGGCTATTTTAGAAGTTCACTACTTGATGAAGGTGTCATGTACACAATTTTTTTGTATTAATATTGGATGAATGTACTATGTGCACTTAACATTTTTATAAAAGCCAAAAAAGTTAAAAGTTTACTTTTCTACAATGGATGAAGGAGCTATGTTGACATGGTAGCACATTCAGTGGATGAAGGTGTTATGTGCTGCACATGTCACTTTCATTCATAAACCGGCCTCACCATTCCGTTCCGTTCATTCGCGAATTCGCGCTCTTTTGACAATCAGACGCGTGTGCCACCATTGTTGTCGTTATAGATTAATTATTGTGTTGTTAAATTGACATAAATAAGTCACAAAAACAATGGCAGGAGCTAAATTAAGAGTAAAGCAATTAGTGGAAGCTGCTATTAGCCGTAATTTGGATGAATCGGCTGTGAAGATTGTTTACGAAAATGATAACCTAAAAAAATGATCATCAAGGTGAGTCTTTTTAAACTTTATTTTTTAAATTTGTATTATTTCTTGACTTGTCACAATAATATTATCTCGTAAAGTTGATATTTATTTAAAATTTATTATATTTACGTATATATTATTATATTATATTATTTAATTTTTGTGCGTTATGTTCTTGAATGTTTGTTTGTGAATGTTATAAAATTAATCATATGTGCATAGGTATAAAATTAATATGTGTGATGTTGTAATGGACGCAAGATTTTTACAAAAGGCTTTGTGTGAAGGGTGGTTTGGCATGAGCTTGTCTTTGTTATGTACTTTTGCACTGAATGTAAAGACAGATGAATAAAATATTTATTTGTCAAATATTCTTTCTGCACATTTTTTTTTTGTTTTGCATGCATACTTTTTTCTTTGCTTATGGGCACGTTTTTGCTTCTAGATAAATGCAACACGGAGTTAGTGTCTCAGCAAGAGTGTGAAAGCATTGAGCATGAACAAGACCTTGAACCCTCGATTTTTCAACTTTCTGTCAATCATGATTATATAAGTTCCAGAAATAATGAACCACATACATCCAGGGGAATACATCCAGTCATAGATCCAGATATAATAGAAGATTCACAATTTGAGCAAATTAATACATACAAACTTCCTTTGCAAAATAAAAAAATCTACACTATTCTTGAGAATGCAACTTTTTCTGAAGAAAATTATGAAGATTTTTCTTCGGGAAGTGATGATGTCTTCATACCGGAAAGTTCAACAAACTCGTCCACTTCTCAAAGCTCTAGTGAGATCGATGTCAGAGTTTCTGCAAAAGACCTCGTAGTTGCTCATCCACCTACCAGTAGAATTCAGGAAAATTCTGTTACATCACAAGAAAATGCTGAGAGTGCTAATGAACATGACTTTGACATTGCTCCATCTACCAGTGAGAACCAGGAAAATGGAGAATCTCAAGAACGTGATATACCTAGAAAACGAAAAATATTTCCGCCTAGAGACAACAAATCAAAAAAGCGATCTAGAAATGAAAGGACTTGGAAGAAAAAAGCTGCAGCCCTTGCAAGAGAGAAAGGAGAAGAGTATATATCGTATAAAAATAAAGTCATTCCAAAAAAATCTATACAAGAAGGAATTTTGTGTCACGAAAAATGTAGGCTTCAGTGCTCCACTCATTTTGCAATAGATGAAAGGCAGTCTATTTTAGAAAGTTATTACTCCTTAGATGTGAATAGCAAGAATGCTTTACTTTTTAACAGCATTGTAAGTAAGCCTGTTGAAAGACAACGCTGTAATGCCAAAACCCATAAATCGGCGTCGTACAAGTATTTTGTTAAATTTGCAGGGGTTACAAAGCAAGTTTGCAAGATGGGATTGTGTCGGTTATACCAAATAAGTCGGAAAAAAGTAGATCTAGTAATAATGGCTATTAAAAGCGGTATTTCTGCTCCAAAACCGGACTGTAGAGGGAAGCACCAGAGTCGTCCTCACAAAATGGATGAAGACGTTGTGAACCGTATTAAAGCACATATATCGAGCTTTCCCGCCAAACAGTCCCATTACTCTCGTAGTAAAAATATGCACAAGTTATATCTTTCCCCTCTTTTAAATGTGACCAAGATGCATAGCCTATATCTGGAAATGTGTGATAAAGAAATTTTACCTGAGAAATACAACATTAAAAAGTCTACCTACAGCAAAATTTTTGTTACAGAATTTAATTTATCTTTTGGTTACCCAAAGAGTGATACTTGTGCAACTTGCGATGCTGGGGACTCAAATGAAGAACATAAAGCCAACTACTATGCAGCTGTAGAAGCAATGCAAGTCGATCGAAAAAAACCTACATCAGGTGAGGATGTCCTCTACATTACAGTAGATCTACAGCAAACAATGCCTTTGCCTAAATTGACTACATCCAAGGCATTCTATCTAAGACAAATCTGGTTCTATAATTTAGGTATTCACGTCATAGATGGAACATCTAAAGAAAAGGCTGTATGTTGTACATGGGCTGAAGATGTAGCGGACCGTGGAAGTTCCGAAGTGGCAAGTGCACTCTTGAGGTTCGTGGAGGTAGATGCAAGTTGCCAAGGCAAAGATCATTTGATTATTTGGTCAGATTCATGTGCCGGACAGAACAAAAATTTTAATTTAATATGTCTTTACCAATACATAATCTTAAAAGGATATTTTAAAATCATAGACCACAAATTTCCCGAAGTGGGACATTCGTATTTGGATTCGGACCGAGATTTTGGGAGGATCGAAAAAGTGCTTCGGAAAAATGATACAATCTATGCACCTGAACAATATCGAAGCATTATTACCAAAGCTTCACGAAACAATATTGTTATTGATTTCAGAAAAATAAACGATTTGCAAGAGAATTTAAATCTGATTAACAGGAAAAAAAATACAAATAATGGTAAAATTAGCTTTAGAGATGGCGTGAAATGGATCGGAGTTGATGAATACGGTTCATATTTATACAAAGAATCATACGACGAAATGATACCGTTCCAGAAGGTTGACATTTTTAAAAAAAGAGGCCAAGTTGATCCGAATTTTGAGGTGTCACGCGTGGATGGAAAATATGGTACTGTCTCGATTGAAAAAAAAGCTAATATTAAGGATCAATTAAAATTTGTTAAACCGGAATATCGGTATTATTATGAGTCCATTCTTCGAGAAGAATAATCGTTTTTTGTTTTTTTTCTAAGTATTTATGTAACTTGTCTCCTTTAGACTTAATTTTCTCGAATTTATTAAAATTTTCTTTGCGGAAGAAGGAGTTATGTTCAGTTTTTTTTAAATAAAGTACTAAAATACATTTTATATTCTTTAATTTCCCTCCTAATATTAAAATATGAAACAGTTGGCACCGCCAGACTCCTTTATTAGATGAAAAATCTTAAAGCATTTTGAAATATCCTAAAATGTTCATGCATAACTTTGAACTCCATTTTCTCGAAATTAGAATTTTGTGACATATCACCTTCATCCACTCATGTCTTCAATTATTAACTCCCTTACTCTGCGAACAGTGCGATTTTATTTCACACATACCTAAATAATTATAGTATAATTAGGGCAGCAACGGAACTATGTGAAGGCTTTTTAAATGCAGTTTGTTTGTGTTCTTGAAAGGATTGAATACTGTTACGTTAATCACAGAAAGCTTGAAAGTATAGATTTATTGTGATCTACTCTTGTGACGTTTTTGGTATAAAATGAAGAATTTCTTTGATATATTCTTAAATATATTATTGCTCTCCTAACAAAAAAGCAAAATAAAAGCACATATTATTTCCCAACAAACAATTAACAATTACAGGATACCGAACCACGTGTAATTAAGCTTTCAGTTTCACAAAATTATGTATCCTGTTTACGAACGCCAACATTTATGGACAGTTTGACAACTGATATATATCTATAGGTGTACGAGTTGTCATCAAAACTTCCAAACATCTCAAGAACTGATAGAGCATCAAAGTAATGGTGGGCGATCGGAAGGCAAGATTGTTTGCCCTCGATGTTCCGAACGGTACCCGACATATCGTGAACTCGGCTGGCATGTCATCACACATCGCACTGATAAACTACAGTGTGATTATTGTGGAAAATTGTAAGTAAATGTAGTACTCGCAAAGAACTTATAATAATAGTGGTGTATTGCGCTTGCGTGGCAACACTTTGGCGTTGGAAACATATATTATGTGTTCAACTTCCGGTTCCGATAGGTTCTCATTCGTGCATGATACTTGCTGGATGACAATAATGTATAACAGTGCTAATAATAAACAAGGTTAAGCGTCAGACTGAATTTACGCTAAAATTGCAATTTAAGTATATCTGTACTAATTATACAGATAATAAGTAAACCTACTCCTATGCTAATTGTAGATAAACAACTTATATCTAAAATTCGCTTCTAGATTAAAACATCATCATAAGAAAAAGACGATCAATCATATGGAAGATGTCGTCCTATGTTCACAATGTATTCGCGCCCTGAAAACTATAGAGAAACAAGAGAAAGAGATCGTGAGTTATTCCCAATTTTAAACGATTATAGCACAATATAAAAATTTCTATGAATATAACTAGACTAGTTAATCTGAACTAAAATTGTGACACAATACGAGCTCGTTGCCATCTCGCTTAGGAGTAAGCCACGGTAATACAATCGACAAACAATGTGTTGTATCGGCACAACTCTTTAGCGAGTACTTTTTCAGTAATAGCTTATCTAATATACTGATACTTCTTTGAAACAATGAAATCAGTAAGGGCGCTTGTGCACTACACTGAATTTTCAGGTCCGACGGTCCGATTTTTTCCGGTCCGATATGTCAGGCCATTTATAGGTAATGCTAGCCTGTGCACTGTCAGGAATTTTACCGTCCGGGATCTTACTTTACTCTATTCCGGGCCGGTTTTTTCAGATCCGTGATGGCGACAATGAAAAACGTGTTTACGCTTGTGCACTGCAGTGTCTGCGATCCGGAAAATTCATAAGGAAGGCTTGGGACAAAATAATCGATATTTAATTCGGCGATATTGTTAATTTCCAATAAACTTATAATCGATATTTATTGTAGATTATAAAATGCTATATTTTATATGATGATTTAATCCTGAATAATATAGTTGGTAAATATCACTGCATATGCTTTGACAAACTCTGTATAGTTCTAATTTGATCAGCGTATGGTTCTAGTATCGATACTTAGCTAGATCTTAGAATCGTATTAAAATTATCGATAACTTAAGGTAAGATCTTAATCCATCTTAATGGAAATAGACTTAACTTTAAGAAAGGACATAGGCTAAGTACATTTAATCGCGAAAAATAGGGGATGAAAGTTTGCCTGGAAATTTGTCATTATTTAAATTCTTTTAGACAATTGATAAGTATAGATAAATATTTGATAAGAAGTAATAATAAAGAATAAACTTATGGTTTATGTAAAATGATCAGGTAATTATTTAGGTACCTTTCTACGTCTTCGAACGCAATTACCGACGTTCCAATAATCTCATCGTACCTAGCGTAAGTGACGTGTAGCTTCAAAGAGAGCTGCCCTAACTGCGCCGCCCAGATCAGGAAAAAAACGGACTAGTGCACAAGCTTCTCATCCGGGTTTTTCATGTCATTCCGGACCGGAAAAAAACGGACTGCCGGACCTGAAAAAATCAGTGTAGTGCACAAGCGCCCTAATGCAGCTATCATGTTGCCGTTTCTGAAATCTAAAACATGGAATTGTCTGAATAACTTTCAAGAAGCCAATGAGGAAGTATTTCAAAAAAAAGCACTAAAAAGCACCTCACTGGATGGCGACTCTACCAAAAGTTGACTTTTGCAGGAAACAAATGGACCAAAAATAGTAATTTCCGTTCCTTTTAACTAACATATTAAAAAACTGAAATTTGCAAAGTTCAAAACTTAGATTTCAATACAAATACGAAAAAGTACAAATAGAACATGAGTTTCATACACGAAAGAAAACCGGAAGGGTTGTTATAGAGAAATCAAGAAAGTACCGTAGCGACATCTAGTTTAATTCAAGGAACAAATGCTTTTTTTATAATACTTCCTTATTGCTTTAAAAATTGCGCTATTGTATGGTTTTGCAGGTATGTTTAACGACTGTACTCTTACGTAATTGGGATGACGACTGAGTAAAAAAAAGAAATTCTATGTAGTCCGTCAGTCAGATAATAGAAAAATATTTGATACGTATTTTTTTACATCAATTTAACAAGAAATAGCTTAATAGACATTAAAATTGAGGAGACTCGCTACTTCACAGTATTGTAGAAAATGTACAAAAACGTGGCATCATGTTACATTTTAATTCAATGTATCGCTACAATTCAATTATTAAAAAATATAACTCTTTAATATTTTTCAACAATCTGTCTCACGGACAAACATACAAAAAGTGGTCTTCATCCCTATTTATCATGATTTATCACCTGCATTTTTACAGAAGGAGAAAATCAAAACCAAGAGTAATGATGCAATAACGCTTCAGAAACATCAAAAATTCAGACAAGCAATGGGACTATCGGGCGACGAAGAAGCATCGACAGATTAAGCTTAATATTTAAAAAAAATAGTAACATAAGAAAAGATTCCGTATCTGCACTTTTCAAATACAAATGTACAATAAAACAATGTAATTTGTGTCAAATTTTTATATTTGTTTGTATGTCCTTTATTATAGAATTAAAATTAAATCACACATAAATATTAGTCTAGTCTTCGCTTCTTGACTAATGAACCTAGGAGATCAGAGATGGCGGGCAAATTGTTGGTTTGGTCGTTGGCACCAGTGTTCAAATTGGACAATGGAATATTTAGCTGGTTTGAAGAATTCTTCTGCTGACCTTTCATGTTACGATGCTGAGGGAAGCTCGGCATGAGCTTTGGGTCACACGCTGAAATAAAACAAACTCTTTTTAATTAAATTGCACGCTTTTTTAATTATATAAGAAACGAACGAAGAATCATTATCGTAAAACTATTTGAATGAAAATCAACTGTGGAATTTGGTGACAAGCTAATAAACTGCTTCGTATTCATTCAAATTCATATTTTTAATTGCTTCAATCCGGTGCAGGCCCTGATCTAGCGGAGGGCAAGTGTTATTAAGGGGACTTCAAAATCAAATATAAAATCCGGCTTAATGGAGTGTACGGGGGTTAAAGAAAGGGCGCCATAGAAATTTTCGGCCCCAGTTTAAAAAATCCGTAGGCGTGATCCCTAGAATTAATCTTTATTTCAACTCACGTAATGGTTGCTCTTTGAAGTATGAACTCTGCAGACACTCTTCAGCAGTAGCTCGCTTATTAGGATCGTACATGAACAGGAAATTCAGCAGACGAAGTCCAGCCGCTGATAGCCAGGGGAATCTCTGCTTCAAGTTGTTATAAGGCTGCTGCTTCAAGGTGAAATTCTGAAGTGCGGGTAGAGAACTGAACTCTGGCCAGATCGCATCTGACGGCGTACCTGATAAATAAAATCGTTTTACTCAAAGACTTTTTAATAGACTAGCCGTGCCCGCGACTTCGTCCGCGTCAATCAAAATTTACTTACTTAGATCAGTGTTTCTTTTCATCATACATTATTTAAAGCACAAATTCACTTTACTGACCATTTACATGAGGCCAGTAGCCGACAGTTCAGTAATTTAGGTCAATATTGGCCTTGTGTAAATACAGGATTCCATCTCTAATTCAAGTCAGTCCAATGAAATAAAAATATTTCCAATTTTAATGGACTGGCGTAAACGGTCCATTGTGGATGACCCCAGTTCGATCTGGGTTGGAGTGATAAAACTAGTTATCTTCTACAACAGTTTGTATGTAAATTTGAATACACAATACTCTTACCTAACAAATCAACAATGAGCTCCAGCTGTTCAATCTCTGTCCTACCAGGCAGTAGAGGCTTATTGGCGAGTAATTCGCCCAGTATACATCCAGCGGCCCACATGTCTAGCGCGGGCGTCTGTCGCGGCGCTTGCAACAATAGCTCGGGCGCTCGGTACCAGAGAGTTACGACACGTGGCGTGGCGCTACGGGCCGGCGCGCCAAGCCATCGAGCCAGACCGAAATCAGCTGTAATATTTTCTTATATATATATCGTGGCCAGATTTTAGAATTGACCGATTCATGATGCGACCGACCATTTAATGAAATGGTAAAACTTGCTGTCCACATCATGATGAGGCCTGGCCAAATCAATGCATAATTTGCGTTTAACGATATGGGCAGCTGGTCGAATGACTGCTTCCTGATGTGGTCAAGCATTAGTGATCATATCGTAAAATAGTTTCATTAATCTCGGTGAGAGGCGCTGATGTCACGTTTTTGTGATACATGATGTATTTTCATTTTGAGCTGATACAATAAATTAAAGAAAGTAGAATGACCAAGCAATGGCAAACAATTAGTAGATTAAGTTTAGTGAGATAATTGTAGGAACGAAGGTGCGGCGGCAAAGGCTATTCTATAGTTTTATGGATATGTCGCAAAATTATGATAAAGACAGGATTTTGATCTAGCTCCAGAAGACGATAAATTATATTGGAGGATATAAAAGTTTTTAAGATAGGAACTGAATTGAATTTCCTATATTCACTACTGAAGGTCACGTGATAGATTATAAATTTAAGTATTAAATTTGAGTATATAAAGTATTGTTTAGACCACAAAATTATAACGCTAACATTTAAATAAGCTATTTCAGCAAATAATTACATTTCGTTTTTGGACACCCTCCATTAATGATATGACCAAACGATATGATCGATTTTAGGTGGTCGTCTAATGAAATATAACCATTTCATGGAATGGCGGGCCGGATCATGAAATACTCAATTCTACGATATGGCCACGATGACATAAGAGCTTGGCGATTAGCGCGCTTGGTATACGATACGTTTGTTAAACTTTCACAAGGGCCAATCATAGGAAGGGTTACCAAAATTTTATTATCTCGAGCTCTTCCGGGCTTCGGAATGTTAAGCCGTCAATCCCAATTGCGTCTGCAATCGTTAACACCCACTAATACACACTAGGGCCGCGTGGTGGGTCATGACCCATTGTCCCCGGTCGATTTGATTCGTTTCCATCCATAAGGATGGCCTGAGCCCAAGCAGTGATGACAAAAGACGCCTACTACTTCTGCGAATTAACATAACACCTGAATGTCTATTCTGATTTACAGATAATCTTTACATATATGATTTTAACAAAATTTTCAATTTTTGAATTTTCATTTGATCACAAATAGATTAGGTCTTCAAATCTCATGTTAATTTATATGAATTATTTACTCAGTGGCGGGTAAATCTAGCCCGATTTACACTTCAGTAAGTACAGGAGTCACTTAAGAAATAAGTCAGTTAATTAACTGACTTATTTCTTAAGGCAAGTTAAGACGTCATTCCGAGAAAAGACTAGCGCTACGAATATAAAAAAATGCGATAGTAAACATATTTTAAATTACCCATATAAACACTCATGTTTCAATTATTCTTGTGCAAATGTAAATGTGTTATTATTCATATCATTCATCAAAACATTCCGGCGACTTAAGTTGATGGGGTCCCGAGGACTCGATAGCTACTTGACACTGGACTCATCAAAAAATAGGAGAATGACCTATTGAGCTCCACTTAATCAATAACCTACTACATAACTCGCATTTGCCATTGAAACAACTTAACTCACCAATGTAGCAATTTAACTCGCTACTGACTCGCTACTGATTTATATTTCAATAAGTACATTATTGAAATATAAATCAGGCCTTAAGTAAGCTAGGTACATGCCAAAAATAACAAAAGAACATGAAATTATAGGGACATGAATGAATCTGTTGTTTGATTACTAGCAAAAATATACTATGCAGTTTATACACTTTTTTTAAACTTTTGCTCACAAGGGTTTAGACAATAGTAGGTGGATAAAACAACTTCTTGGAATGGAGACTAATGTGCGTTATCACAGCACAACAGAGCATGTGGCCATCCATATTTATCTATTGCATCCCAGTGCTGAACGAAACAATTAAATCTAGAGCTAGTTGCAATTTTTAAACTCAAACATAAAGAATGTTCTTTTTTTTATGATGATGAATAAGTTGCAATAACAAATGTAATGCAAGTGGTTATGTATAATATTTGAAGATTTTTGTACCACCCTGAAACTGTGCCCTATAGGCTGCTCAAGACAGGGTCCCAATTTACTCTACATTCAGAAATACTCCTAATTAAAATTTTACCTATTTTAACACATCCTTTATCAGTCAACAGGAGATTTGAAACCTTCAAATCTCTGTGTACAATAAAATTGGAGTGTAGATACTTCAACCCTTTTAGTACTTGCAACATCAGGCATTTAACTTGAGACTCGGTGAAAGGTGATGACATGTTGTCAAGCAAAGATGCCAGGTCTTGTTCACAATATTCCATTGATAGGAAAATACTGAAATTAAAAATAATCAATAAATCAAATATTAAAGTAACTAATTCTTGCTTATATGGAAATGTAATTTAATAATAATAACTATATTGTGATACAATTACATGAAAAGCACATATTTATTCAACTAAAACTGTTTTAGACCTCTTTTCTTACTGACACCCAGTTACATAAACATCCATTAAGATTTAATAAAAACTTTAAGCTCTAACTAATGTTCTAACATTTAATAATTTGTAATGGTAATATAATATTAAAGTAGTGACAATTTTAATGGATGTTTGTGCAAATTACTTATGAAAATATTTACCATAAAGAAAATTCAATACCTTTCTAGTGAACGACCCACAAGTACTTCTTTTAACTGAACAATGTTTTCATGTCGGCAAGCCATCAAAACTTGTATCTCACGAAGACCACTCAAAGGCAATCCATCTTTCTCTACATCCATTCTGACTTTTTTCAGTGCAACTATGTTGCCATTTAATTTGTCTTTTGCTCTATCTGTTGAAAATAAAGTATTCTTAAGAATTTGAAAAGCGAGTGATTTTTAAAAAAACAAAAGCTAAATAATTCTAACAACCGATTTAATTTTCACATTCAAAAGAATATAATCAAATTGTAAGTTCTATAATAAGAAACGATTTAGCAACACACTGCACTAAACACGTCCGTCCCGTCCGAGCGCTCGAAACAAAGTGAAAGGTCGGCTGGCTACGTCATCCAACCGGCTATTAAAAATTCCGGTGGTAGGGGAATTCATAAGACGGCCTCTCCTGACGGCTGTACGTCCTCGTCAGCTTGGCCTTCACGGCCTTCTTGTCTTGGCGGGGCCTCAGTACTCAAACCAATCTCAATCGGTTACTCTTCGGGTTAATGGTTTTCTGAAATCAATCACCGATTGAGCTTCTTTGTTCATTTTAACAACAAATGGCTCCAGTTACCCATCCCAACAAGACCACAGGCGTGCACTCCCATGATCAGGCTAAGACAACCAACTGTAGACGAATTTATCAGTAATGACGTAATTTTGGACCTTATTCATTAGTGACAACAGCTGTTCTCACTATAAGTCATTAAAGCCGATTACTAGTATGATCCAGGTGTCGTCGCTATCACATAACCACTATCGAGGTCACTGTGAAAGCAACACCCATATACTTCGTTCGGAGTAATGCTACGTAATCAAATTTCGAGACCATCTGGTTGCCATTATGTCGAGGCAAAGTTAGTAAGGCCACAATGTCGGGGCAAAGTTAGTAAGGCCACAATGTCGGGGCAACGTAAATATAGCCACAGGGTCGGGGCATGGAAAACATAGCCACAATGTCAGGGCTGAGCAAAAACATAGCCATAATGTCGAGGCTGAGCAAAAACATAGCCATAATGTCGAGGCTGAGCAAAAACATAGCCATAATGTCGAGGCTGAGCAAAAACATAGCCATAATGTCGAGGCTGAGCAAAAACATAGCCATAATGTCGAGGCTGAGCAAAAACATAGCCATATTGTCGAGGCTTACAAGACTCATCACTTTCGAAAAAGGCTTCACATGCGTCCGGGGTCCACTCGCCTCGCCACTGAACCATGTGTTCCGCGGCGGTCTGAGTCTTCTTTCCGTATGACCCCGCGAGAAGGTCGAGCTCGAAGCGTTGATGGGGTAAGGCTCGTACAATCCTGTAGGAGCCGCGCGTCCCGGAGTCCAGTTTCCCAGTACTCTGCGCACCCTTGTTAATAAAGGCAAAAGTACCAGGAGCAAAAGTACGGGGCTGCCGACGACCTTCGTTGACATAGGCGTCTTGCTGCTGTTGATTTGAGCTGAGAAGTTCGGCTGCTCTCTGCCTTTTCAACACAAGCAGCGCCTCACGATTCGGGTGAGAGTTGTCCAACGCGACGTCTCGCACTAAGGGCCTAATAACTGGAGTGGTTCCTTCTATTCCAGTAAGTAGCTGTAAGGGCGAAGAACGTGTGGTTGCCTGCTTGGCTATGTTCAAGTTCAACTGCACCCGCCACAACACATCAGACCACGAAACACCCTTATTTTGTACCTCTACACGTAACCTGCCAGGCCTAAGAATTGGCGTACCTCTCTAACATTCCTTGGTTTTGGAGACCTGACTAAAGCTTCGGTCTTACTTGGGCTCGGTCGTACCTGACCATGTCCAATTAATCGTCCTAGGTATTCTAGTTCAGTATTTGTGAGCTCGCGGTACATGACTCCAACTTAGATTTCTTAGGGCAATGTACTTGCTTATGTCCTATGTTGCCACAGGTAAAACAAATCAAACGGTCATATCTAGAGGGTTCGCGTTTACGCAAATTGGGTATACCGACGTCTGGAAAACGGCCAGGATTCTTGGTCACGATAGGTGCACTTTTAGGTTTTATATACACAGACAAAAATTCGACAAGGTCCCTTGAGTGTAGCTTAGCGTTGGTGGCAGCGGCTTTTATTTGAATGTCAGAAATTCCGCGGATTACGATAGCGGTTTTTAACTCTTCAGAAAGTCCCTTAACAATATTTAAACGCATAAGGGACTTTCGCGCATATTCCGCGTATGTACTAAATTTATTTGAACTTGTATTCATTACTTCAAACAAGATAGTAGCCATATCGACCTCACGTGGACACAGTGCTCGAAACTCTGTTTTAAAATTAGTCCAGGTTCGATCGTTGGTAACCCAGTCGCTTAACCACGAACTGGCATCACCTTTCAAGCAACTACCAATGCGTCCAAGACATTCGCGGTCGTCCCAATTATTTAAATCGCGCCCGCGATCCACCTCCGCGCACCACACGTCAAAGTCATGTATAGTCGGATCAAAGTTCGATATATAGTAATGCTTAGATCTTACTTTAAATAATGTAGAGAGTGCGCCAACAATCCCGTCCGCTGTCCCCCCGGCGTCATCACACGACGTATTGACAATCCCAGAGGTCTCCGTGGTTGCAGGCGCCCCGGTGCCCTCGGGAGCCGATACGGGTGTGCAGATTCCAACGCTAGGACGGGGTAACGGAGTTGAGGTAGACACCTCGGTTGCAGGCAGTCGTTTCTCAATCGCATTCAGTCTTTGCAGTACAATATTGAACGAGTCACTATGACGACTTCCGCGGTAGCTACGAGAATTATCGCGATGTCTATGAGCCGTGTCAAAGTTAGGAGACCTATTGCGATGTCTAGACGATCTAGCTCGTGACTCACGAGTGTCGTCCCGACGTTTAGAACGATCGCTACTCCAGTAACGCGTGTCACGGTTATGCTCACGAGAACTACGTCTTTTACTTCGTCTTATAGGTGGAGTTATGCAACTCGTTGAAACTGATCGACGGTCCGACATGACTGTAAACTATAAAATCACTTTTTCACAAAAATACGAAATGAAAACGCGCGCGGGTAGGATACCCCCTTTTTTTATAAAAAAAAAAAAACAAACGCCGATTACGCTTTACGTTATATAACACCAACAATTACGTGAGGTTGTTTTTAACAGTAATTAAGCTTAACGTTACACTATGATGGCGAGCAATCAAAAAGCGTGTCGAATCCCACTTCTGATCTTAAGAATTTGAAAAGCGAGTGATTTTTAAAAAAACAAAAGCTAAATAATTCTAACAACCGATTTAATTTTCACATTCAAAAGAATATAATCAAATTGTAAGTTCTATAATAAGAAACGATTTAGCAACACACTGCACTAAACACGTCCGTCCCGTCCGAGCGCTCGAAACAAAGTGAAAGGTCGGCTGGCTACGTCATCCAACCGGCTATTAAAAATTCCGGTGGTAGGGGAATTCATAAGAGTATATAATATTCAGGACTTTAGAAATGGCACTATAAGATTCCTTAATTCAAAAGAAATATTTTTTGCCACTAAAGAATAATTTGAGATGATGATTGTTTTTTCTGTACAAAATGTATGGAATAATTTTTGGTGATTGCTTTTATTTCTAGTACTCATTTCTTAAATGGTACCTTAAAGAATTATTTTGATCCCTACATATGATAAGTACCAAAAAAATTTTCCTAAAGGATAAGTAAAGAATAAAATCAACATAAAAAGACATTTGTCTATATTGAGATTAATAGTCTGTATGCCAAAAAAACTACATCGACCAAGATATAAAATAAAAATGCAACTTACAAACAATACCATAGGTTCCTTCACCAATACGATTAAGTTTCTCAAATTCACCAACAAATCTACATCTGCCAAGCTGAAAAACCAGTCATCGTTTAGGTATTTACGTTGTTTTCATAGTATAGAAGAACTTATAGTCTTTTAGGATACCAAAACATAGTGTTTAAATTCTCTTAGCATATTGATATTTGTTTTAAGGTTATGTTTACTTACTATGTCTTTTTCAGGGATTTCCATTGTTTTCCCTGTTCTCAAGGATATGAGTACACCTTTACGTGCTGCTGGTCCTGTCGGGTCTGTAACATCTTGATTTGTTGGTTTTTCAGAATCTGCAAATATCATTTACAATTATTAACCGGTTTTTTAATTAAAAAAACTATGAGATTTATTTTTTATTTTTTACATACTTTGAGACATTTTGGAAGTTTGTCGGGTATCTTTTGCTTTTCAGAGAATTAGTGAAATAAATGCTTTATAAACATTAAATCTCAACAAAACCCCATACAAACACAAATACACAAACAGTCAGTGTTACCAACTCTCAAAAATATTTATCCCTAAATCTAAGTCAAAACCCCCTAAAAATGACTCAATTATTTGAAAATTCCCCTAAAAATATATTTAATAAAAATAATATATAAAATAAAAGTAATATGTAGTAATATTTCTTTATTAATATATTATCTAAAACGGTATAGTTATATTTTATATCAATATCTTCTGAAGAACCGCATTTTTAAAATCATATATATTCACATTACATAAACTTAACATTTTTGAAGATGGATTAAATGTAGAGCATGATCCACCATTCTAATTACATTAGATGTTATCCAGTTCGAAGTCATTCAATGGGTAAAAAAAATATTTGAATGACTATTATTGGATTTAATAGTTCTGTTAGATTCAGAATTACAGAATATTATGTATTCAGAAAACCCCTAAAAATACCCCTAAACATATAAAACCCCCAAAAAAATCCCATCCCACTCATTTACCCCCTAAATTTGGGGGGAAAACCCCTAAGTTGGGAACCGTGCAAACAGTAAAACCACAAACTTGACACAACCAACAAGCAATAGCAAGTACCTGAGATAAATAATTAATAAATCTATGGCAAGTACAATTTTTTTTTTTAAAGGTTTTACCGGCACCTTCTTCCATGGCCTTCAGCCGTAAGGCAAGTACAAGTAAACAAAGCAAAGAGTAAAGGTCTCAATTAGAGATGCGCCGAATATTCGTTTGGGATTCGGTATTCTATTTATTCGGCATCTTTTTCACTATTTGTATTCGCCGAAATAATTCGGGTTTTGTGCCGAATACATCCGGTCCAAGTATTCCATTTTCTTGGCTACATGACACCGTATAGAACTAAAAGATAAAAATTCTTTTGGTAAATTTGTTACAATATCAGTCAAAGAAATCGTGAGAAAAATGTGTTTCCTTATTAACAAAATAAAATATAATAAAGTAGGTAAAATAATTTTGAAAACAAAATCTTTTCTTTTTATAATATGAGTACCTTTAGTTTATTGAAAAAACTATGTAGAGCAAATAAATAAAATCTCCTTTTCTATTACACAAAAAATTACAATATCACTAAAAACTATGAGATTTTTTTTTTCAAAGAAATACACTTCAAACTATGAAAAGGGTTAATAAATAAAACTTATCTCAAAAGCGACTTATTCAAGACAATGCTATTGAAATTGGGCGCCTTGAACCGTTACTGTTATTAATTAAATGATTAGTTAATAACGGTTAGTTTCACCAACTAACCGAATATCGAATTACTACTATTCAACGCATCTCTAATCTCAATGGAGTAAAGCACACGCACAGAACACAGAAAAGAGGTTAGAAAGGCGGTTCAACTTTGTATGAAAACCGATATCACCAATCTTGCCCCACTTTTTGTCCGCCATACATCAGATAAAATATTAGACCAATGAGGAAGTATTTAAAAATAAAAAGAAAGCACCAAAAAAGCACCTCCACTAGATGGCGACTTTAGCAAATGTTGATTTTTGCAGGAAAAAATTGGACCGAAGATAATAATTTCCGTTCCTTTTAACTAACACATTAAAAAACTGAAATTTGCAAAGTTCGAAACTTGGATACAATTCAAATATGAAAAAGTACAAATAGAATATGAGTTGTTTATTGAGTTTTGAAAACGAATTTACTTTTAGACATGACAGAAAACCGGAAAGGTTTTTTATGGGGAAAGCAAGAAGGTACAGAAATGATATCTAGTTTGATTCCGCAAACTATTTTTTTTAATATTTCCTCATTATATAAAAGATATGCATACACTTGCATTTTAAAAATGCCAATGAGAACGCTCCAATATAACTATAACCAATCACGCTCAACCGTAGCAGACATCTAGAGTGCGTAATAAACGTATAAAAGCCATTTTAATTAGACATATTACACTATAACATAAAGTGATTTACTATCGATATTGAAAAACAACAAGACAACTAATTGAAAGGATACTTGAGTAATGATTTCTATATATCGACACTTGGCGTTTTTGTGGTGATTTACTACGCCTTGAATGCCAGGACGAACCCGGATTGTTATCCAGTGAAGCATATATTCACTTTGCCAACAGTCTTAATGGAGCACCTATCTTCAGCACACGTCTTGACCTATTAAACCAGATAAAGTTGTGTTGTTAATAGTACTTAATTTCATATAAATCCATACTCCCAATTTACTTAGCCGGAGCGTACCTCTCTTCTAACAGGCATCATAGGAGTAAGCACTCAAGCCGTTGTTCTTAAATTTAGTAGGTAGCTGCCCGAACTATTGGCAGTTTTTGCAAACAAGATCTTTTGGATTTACGACCTAAAAATATCGTTAAGATGTCGATATAACGACTTTGTAAAATGTGGCAAGTGGCAAGTGTGTGGCAAATGATATCTGTTAGCTCGATGCACCGAGTTGACTCGATAACTCGAGCGCATTGAGTGAGACTCTAGTGATATTTTGTTTCACTAAAGTACAATTTTGAAAAATTCACTCGAGTGACTCGAGTAAAAACAGAACTTGAGTTATCGTCTATAATATCTAGTCGGTCCTAGTTTCAAAAATGTAGTATAATTAGTATAATATATTGCTGTTCTTGTATTGTTTTGTTTTGGTTGTATTTGCCTTTTAAAGACCCCAAGATTTGACTGTATGGCTTAGTTCCTTCGCCTGTCCAATGGACGAAAGTACTACTATGGTACTACTACTACTTTACCTTTTGGAATTCGAATTTTTAACTACTTTATTTGTATGAGCTAAAAAGTTTATGATATTCTTTTTAATTTAATTAATTATTTTTAGATATGACTCTATTTAAACACCTTGGTAGTTTGTGGAGAAATCACGTGTAAGCCGACTTAATCGCTTCGTTCTTTTTGGTCTACTTATATTTTGATACCCAGTTAATAATTTAACTTCCTCATTCTTTTAAGTAAAAGCTAACTATCTTGCTTAGGTTATATATAGTTTAAGATTGATTTTTGTCATTAGTTTTTCCTCAGGGCATGCTTAGACTTTAGTGTCACTATTATTTAGCATGCGTGATGCGTACCCCGAAAGCCCTGAATCCACGAATCCAAAACCGATTACTGTAAGTCCAAATTTATTTTTCATAATTTAATTGGCTTTTTGTTTTAATAAATAATATAAAATATGAATACATTTCCATTTATATATAACCCATCTCTTTCAAGAAACCGATTTGGTGTTTATGAATTAGTATTTCCTGGTAACACTACACCTAGCAGAACAGTTCCAGGACATATTGCCTCTCCAAACTATATTTCTGAACAATTACCAACACTTCCAAAGAAGCCAGAAATTAAAGATGCCAAAAAGTTAGAAGGCATGCGTCGAAGCTGCACATTAGCTTATGGGATCCTAAGGAGTGTGCAAAGTGTTATCAAGGTTTGTAGGAACAAATAATGCTTCTGAAACGAATACACTAAATAGCAAACTGAGATATTAATGATGTTAAGCTTCATAGACTGAAAATACTATTTCAATATTTAATATGTATTTAAGTGACAGTAAAGTACAATTCATTTAAAAATATGTTTCCATCTCAGTGCTCACATATTTTAAATTATGATTTAAATCAAAATTGTAATATGATTACTTTAATATTGTAAACAGTAGTTTCTATATAGACTTAAGATCTACATGTTCATCAAATTGGTTGATTGTGGGTTACTAAAATAAAATTGGTTAAAATGTATTGTTAGTATCTGGTTATTAGCAATTTAATGGTACAGAGATAGACTGGGAAAGAATCTAGGTTAATTTTTACAAGCTTACAAAAAGGGGTTGAAAGAGTTGAAATCAAGAATGAAGGTTGTATTAGGAGTAACCAAACAGCTTTTAACAAATTTATTGTGTATCAGAATTTTGAAAGGTGCATATTCAATGATGTGGCTTCTCATTTCTCTTAATTTTTAAGTGCACATGATCTCTCTTTGATTATATTCGAGTCCAAATCAGCTTGTGATCTAAATGCATCCCTAGATATTTCAAACTTTTTTGATGCTGTGTTGATTCACTGGTGGACAGTTGCCAGTTCATAGTGTAAAAGTAGTTTGATGATGTAGTATTTTGATGCTCCAACTTCACTTACACTTTAATTGTCCAACTTTTCTAGCCAGTATTAAATTATGTTGAGGTATCTGTTCCTGAATCTTCTCCCCCCTAGCTACGCCTATAAACACCGGGCCAAAAACAGAACCTTGAAGTATGTCAGCATGAATTTCTTTACATGCTTATATATCAATGTATCACTTTTGTAGAATTCCAATAATTTTTAAAATGAGTTAGTTTAGTTTATAATTTATATAATAGACCCTTGTGGCTAAATCTGTCAAATGCCTGATGTAGATAGTTGAAGAATAACTGAGGTAGTATTCCTTTTTCTCCTATGAGTGTCGGATTTTATGGACAACCCTGTGTATCCGCTCGGCGGTTAAGTGGCTGGTTTAAAGTCCAAACTGGTGGTCGTTTATTATTTTCTCTTCGATGAAGATTGGCGCCGTTAGTTTTAATACTAGTTTCTCTAACTGCTTCGACAATGTAGTTGATAAGACGAAACTTCATTAGCCGCCTTTCCTAGCTTAGCTGCCATGTTTATAGTTAGTAACTTCCATTTATTGGCAAAATATTGCAATCTTAGAATAGCTTTAAACAGTAGTGTTAAAAATAATTCCCTTTCTTAGAAAGTTCTGCACAGATCATGACCTGGTACCTTTTTTTAGTTCGAATTTGTGTTTGGATTTCTCAAGTAGACCTCGATCTTTTTGTGAAAGACATTTGTTAATAACTCTTTTGAACCTGGTCAATATCATGTTGATTATTTGTAGATTCGTCAGGTGTTAACATATTACTCTAAAATCTGCATATGATCGGTCTTTTCATTAGGTTCTCTTAGCTGCCGGTTTAGGCTCAAAAGAATAATCCATAGAGAGTAATCGTGAGTTTGGTCTGCAGATCGAGTTCTCAGTTCTTTTTTGGAGCCATGAATCTTTATATTTAAGCTATAAGATATATTTGCTTTAGCGTTATTTAAATTAATGCCCAAAGAAAATATACCAGATGGACGAAGTTACTGGCAAAAGTGTCTTATAAATAGAATTCTGCTCTCTTTAAACATTGTGATGTCACAATTTTTTATTCCAAATTGATTTTATAATCTTAAATGTTTGAACATACGGTTATAATATATAGCATACAGACATTAGGGACTGTTCAAGTATTATATAACGCAATTTTTGACCCTCCCTCCTCCCCATGTCACGCATCGTAATGTTTCCAGGACTTGTTACGTAATACTTAAACGGCTCCATTATAATTATAAAAATGCAGTATGGATACAACTTTTGATGTTCTCCATTAAGTTAGTATTTAATTATTTTTAGCCTGGGACGACAACTGATGAGATTGATGAATTTGTGCATAATTTATGTATAAAAGCAGAAGCTTATCCCTCTCCGTTGCAATATAAAGGATTTCCAAAAAGTGTTTGTACTTCTGTTAATAATGTAGTTGTACATGGCATACCAGATCTAAGACCGTTAGAAAATGGAGATATAGTTAATGTGGACATTACAGTAAGTATTTATTGTAAATAATTGGTAAATACACAAAAACAATCTCCATAATTGCATTTAAAATGTTTGAACAGGTATTTTATAAAGGATTCCATGGCGATTGTTCTAAAACATTTCCCGTTGGGGATGTGGATGATAGAGGCTTACAGCTCATTCAAGTAACAGAAGAGTGCCTTGAAATAGTGAGTTTTTTAAAAGTAAAATTCGTTATTGTCGTTTGAGTATACATACATAGTAGACGCATGCCTCTGATTTAAAAGTACCTTTTCTGCTATAGAAATCAAAATTTTAAACGCATGTTTTTACACCATTTCAAATTTTAAATACGTAATAGATATCACATGCCTTACTCAAGTTCCAAGATAAGCGCTAGTTTGTGTGATGGAAATCTTTAACAATACAAATATAACACAAAATCTATACTTGAGACAATATAGGAAGTTAATATTCTCCATTGACCTAGCGAAACTGGTAAATGAGCCACGCCGCTATACATATTTGTTGCTACTTACATGAATCGTATGCACATTTTCAAATTTCTAGATGGGATAGTAGTCTAGGGATTTATGTTGATGTTTAAGTATTTAAATTTATTTTCTTCTTGATGAAATTATTTTCTCGTTCAGGCCACAAGAACCTGCGGTCCAAACGTGCCTTTTTGTGAACTAGGCAGAAAGATATATGGTCATGCTCGAAGAAATGGTCTTTCAGTCCTGCCTGCTTTTGTAGGGCATGGTATAGGAGAATATTTTCATGGTCCACCTGAAATATATCATTCAAGTGAGCAACATTTAGAAAGTTTTAAGCATACTGGTTCTGATAAATTTAACATCTATGTGTAAGATGCTTAATAATATTTATCATTTTATAGAAAATCGATATCCAGGTTTGATGAAACCTGGTATGACTTTTACTATAGAACCTGTTTTGTCCCATGGTTCTGTAAATACTATCTTGTTAGAAGATGGCTGGACTGTGATTACTGAAGATGGTTCTAGAGCAGCTCAATCAGAATATACAATACTAGTGACTGAAGATGGAGCTGAAATACTCACCCAATAAATCAGTGAGAATTTTGATGGATAGTTTACTCGAGACTGCAGTTAATATAAACAAATTAGCTATTTGGAGAAATGGCCAAAGTATTCTAAGCAGAAAGTGAAGCATGCACATGCCAACATCAAACTTGAACCTTGTAGCCGAAGGCAATACTTTTAATGTAATTTAATTTAAACTACATACATACAGATTATAGTCAATACACGACGTCTAGGCTAGTTAGTCAATAATCAAAATTCGTGCAAAACAGAGCCCTATTTACTAATTATATTTCCTAGCCGACGGCCACTACAGGACAGCAATAAAAAGTGTCAATTACCTTTGGCATGTTTAATTTATAAAGAATAACCGTATAGGTTTTTTGTTCGATTTTTCATTTTACACGTAGTGATTAATTTATTAACTTGACATTATCAGAATTGTGCGAAATGCGCAGATAAGCTATTAATAAAAAAGTATGTTTTTTGTATTATTATTTATTGTTATTATTGAAATAAAACAAAGTTATTTAGCGTGTGGTGTTTTATTTTTTAGCTTAAATAAAAACATGTAACTTGATACATTTAGAAGCACAAGCACAATTATATTATCACTCGTATTTTTCAGTCAATAGTAAAAGTTAAAAGGCGTAGAGAAATGTGGATATCATATAAAAGGACGAAGGCGTAACCAGTAGGACACTTAAAGAGACCCCCGGTATTAGGAAAACACATTGGGTTCCACCACATTCATTTGGATTCATTTGGTCCCATAAATACTCCAGCTACGCCTCTGGCAAGGTGCTTTAAGTTGTGATTATACTTAAACTTAATTTAAGATTTTAGATAGATGAAAATTATGACTAGATAGATAGATCTGTAAAATGCAATAGATACAAAAAATGCGAGCTTCGTACCGTAGTACAATTGTCAAACGTCCTAATCGGATCGGAAAAAATTGCATTAAATAATTTGAATCCATTGCATAAAGGTTTGGCTTAGCTCTTATTGCTTAAGCATTAAGAGATATAATTAAGTAATACATTTTTCAATAACTATAGAATTTTTATGTAGTAATAAACATTTAATCATAATATATAATTGAGATATTGTATATACAATGCATGAAATAAGCTGACAATAAAATACTAACAAATTGACTAGATAATGGTACAAAATTGTAAAAATTAATTTGCTTATGGTATAAAATACTTATGCCCGTTTTCACTAAATTTAGGAGTCGCCCAAATCTGTCTCCTAAATATTTTGGAATCGCTTGAGGTAAAAATGCATTCCACCAGTAACTAGGAACCACCTTACAAAATTAAGAAATGTCTAAAGTTATGATATTCGTTATACAGCGCCTTACGGTAGGCATTTGCGTATATGACAGTTCATAAATTATGTCAAGGGATAAAATAATACAATATTTATTTGAAAATCTTCTTAGGTGATTCATAATATTACGGGTTTCCTGATTCCAGATAAGTGGAAACGAGTGTTAAAGTCGTAACAATTTGGTTAGAGGTGCTGTCTTCGCTTAAGCTATAATACTTTTTAATCTAAACATCCAAAGGGATATAACAAAAGTTCGTTTTATGTATTGACATTTGTAAGAGATTTTTTACACAGGGTCAGTAAGTCAGTTTTTGGGCGCCAATGCCGCGGTGAACATACATTGGGAAGTTTTAACTAGCGTTCCTTTACAAGATTTTCTTGTAAATCTGAAATTCGAAGCGCAAAAACTAGCCGATGACTTGTTACTAATATTCGAAATTAAATTTAATTAGATCAGAAATGCATGTCATGTATAAATTGATTCAATACTACAACTGTTTCGAAGTACCTAGTTTTTATGCTAGTCGGTCAAGTTGGCACTAACTCTGTTACTGACACTGTGTTAACAATCCCTTGTAAGTAAATAAATAAATGGGAAATCCCTTAACTCTGGTATAAACTCTCACTCTTCGTCTCCCACGCGCTTGAATGCAAGCGCTAAAAAAAGTGCATCGTTTAACATGCGCTTGTATACAAGCGCGCGGTCAGAGGTCTAGAAAAACCTTTATTACTATTTAAAGGCTCAAGTGCCGGTGTCAGATTACCGATAACGGTATGGTGCTCAGGCGCCGATTTATGACCGCGGTAAAGGAAGGATTAATCCACATGTCACTTATGACGAGCATTTTCTACAAAAAATGTTCAAACGTGACAATGGCGAAAATATGTAAATTTCATAAAGAGTTAAATGTTATAGCAATATGCTTAGGTTTAACATGTCGTAACAAATTTTCGCGGTCCAAACGCATTTTTACTGTGCTAGACGTAACCACAGCTGTTGCAGCTAAATATACGATTTCGTATTTGATTTTTATTATTTATCCACGAAATAAATACATTCGATGAAGAATTAAGCCAGATCTACATATCGACGCTGGTAAGCAAACACGTAGTAACTCGCAAAACCAAAATAGTTGATCTGCCCTGCGATTCTGTAATAAATCCAGACCCGAATTCGAATTCACTCATGTGTCCGAATTCACGTTATTTAGTGTAGAAATTCTATGGATTCCGTTTTTTGTATATAATTGACTGAATATACATGTCTCAGATATTTTATTCCTATGTCATTTCGAAACTCACTTCACTTAAGCCATGAAATGTTAAATTATCAATTCAAGGTTGAGCGGACGCCGCTTTTTGAAGTGAATTCAGACATCTGAGTGAATTCGAATTCGGGTTTGAATTTTTACAGCATCGCAGGGCAGAGCAGAAAAACTTTGGTTTTTTTTTGAAAAATAATTTTCAAAACGAATTCACTTACACATATCTGTTAATGACGTATTCGACTTAATAGTTGGATCGAAGTAATGAGGAAAAAATTTGATTATTCAGATTAGAAAATTTTCTAATTTAGAAATCTGATAAATCATTTTTTTTTCCTAATTACTTCGATCCAGCTGTTAAGTCTTAACATGCCATCACGAAAATGGTTTTACTCATTTTAGCACATGTGTAACTACTTTCGTAAAACATGTTTCATGCAACTTCTTTCGAATTTATCCCGTTAAGCACTCACCGCAAATGCGTTAGGACCTTTATTGACAACAATTAATATTAATTTTAATATATAAATTATGACGTTATTGAAGCTTTAAAATTGTCCATTAGAATACGTTATTGAAATTTTATTGTATGCAATTTAAGCACACTTGTTTAAAGAGATATTGGTTTAAAAAAAATAGGTACTGCACTAATTCAAAATATTCAGTAATGTATGGACAGAGATTGAATTGCTTAATCATATTGAATTATACATTTTATAATACTTAAACCTTATATACTATCAAAGGTGCTAGGGAAGGTTAAAAAGAGCGTATAAAAGTTGATATAAAATGATAGAATAGATTTAACAATATACAAAAGCTACTTTGCGACCATATACTCTACAATAAAGTTACTTAAACTTTTAATATATCACTCAGAGTAACATACACTTCGTAAACAAGAATCATTTCAGTCAAAACGAGAATAAAATATATTCTATTACAACAACAAACAACATCATTGACAAAATTAATAACATTCAAATCACGGACACACTTTAAAAACTCTTTAAATTGAAATTTAAGCACTAACTAGCTTTCATATTAGCTACTCTTCCAATTAACCTATCTATTAATGGCAATCTCTAATTGTTGAAGGGAATATAATGTTATCGTTATGTATTATTTATTTATCACTAATGTCATATTGAATATTTGAAATGAGAAGTGAGAAATTCATATTAATTAACATTTCCATATAAGGTTTATAATCATCATAAATAATTGCTTACACAGAAATGTTATTAACAAAATAAGTGAAGTATTGTATAAATTTTTGTGCTGCATACATCTCCTTGCATATAATGTGGATAGAAAGAGATTAATAAATTGCACTACGGAATCTTAAGGACCATAAATTAATTAATTTAATGTGTAGTGAGCAAAATTTACAGTCAAACAAGTTAATGGAATTATTTTGTTTGTAATATGCAAGAAAGTTAATAATAATAATAGTTGAGAGAGCTATGGTTTGATCAGTTAATATGTTAATAAATTACTAACTGTGAATTTGTAACAGCCCATTAAATGGGATTGTATGTAAAAATATACAATAACAATAACATAATAATAACATAAGATTATTAAAACATAATCAACAAAACAACCATAAACCAACATAGGTTATGAAAATTTGTCTATCTAAGATCATTGTGTTTGTACTACTTATTAATTTTGTAGAACCGATGAACAAAATCTGTTAAATTAAATACCTGTCCCAGTCCTGTACCTACATCCATATTAATGAATTCATCTAAATTGTGAGTTGAATCTGAAAATAGCAAATTTAATGTTATTTTTTATTATTGATAGAAAAGTTTTGTGCAGTAAAAAGAGATTTTATTATAGAACAATCTAATCTATAAGTATGTTACTTATACCCAAAGGAATTGTCACTTATAATTTATTATACTTATTAAAAGTGACTTACGAGGTGTGCAAATTGCAGGATATGGTGGTGGTGGTTTGATCCATGATCCATCAGTTCTCTTCATGTGGCGACGATCTGATGCAAAGTTTTGCAAGAATTGTTTAGCAGGTACTACACGAAAGAATCTGCAAAATGATTAACACTGTTACACTGTTAACAATAATCTAAAAAATAGGAAATATCTAGTTTATTAATACCTAAGTACTGTTTAACCATACCAAATATTCAAGCAGTGTTGTGAAGTTGGATTTCTACAGTTTTGAGTTTTAGTTCTAAAGCTTACATTAACTATTTAGAGAACAACAATTTTATAAATATTTGCTTGTGGCTGTTGTAACATTATTTAATAGTAATTTAAAGTTCAATATTATTCTCATTAAGAAACAAATTTTATTACTTTTTGAAGAGCATAATAACTTAGCCTTGGCAGAAAGAATTTCAAATTATATGTTTAATATATAAATCCTATCATTATAGGTATACTCTTAGTGATACAATACTTTTTATTATCATAAAACAATAGAAAACTACTGAATGATTAGCATGGCATATATTATATTTACCTATGGAAGTCTGACTTTAGGACTTGATCTGTGCGAAACGTTTCTGTTACATATTTGTGGAAAAATGTTGGAAATGGTAATTCCGAGTCCAAATCATACACAAGACATGTTTTGAAATCCCATGAATACAGAAATATCACATGGTAATCCTGAAAATTAAATTAGGTTTTAGGATACTGTTAATGCAAGTCATAGCAAACAAAGGACCTTTCGTGTCAAAAAACATTGAATCGCGGAATAGGTATGTATGTATAGCGTGACACAGTTTAGGTACACACCCATATGACAAGGCGATCGTCCTCGCGCCCAGCCCTTTGTTTCCACAATGGAACTGTACGGCAAGGATTGGATATGAAAACCACATAGCACCTATCCAATTCCTCCGGCACTCTTATGGAAGCGTCCTGGCATAACTTCCACACATTTTCTTCACTACGTAGATACCCAAAACAAAGCATTAAAATTACTGTCATTTTTCAACTTCGAGATGAAGGAGATTTTAAATAATGAAACATACCAATAACAAGATACATGTGAACATTCTTCCCGTTTTGGAAATAGTGGTTTCATTGATTTATCGTTCTTTAAATTATTTTCATTGTTACTCAAATGGACTTGAGCGTTGACCGACATATTGGTGGTTGACACTTTGACAAGCAGTTTTACTTTGACAGCACCACAAACTACTACGAAGAGTACTTTTAGTACAATGCAAAGAGCAAAGTATGGTACTTTCTGATTAGTGATGCAACTCGAGCCCTATTTTTATAACTCAAGCTTTTAATAATACACAAGTTAAAAATAGGCTCGTGTCCTACAAGTGCAAATACAGGTTTCTGTTATATATTCGGGAAATATATAGGTACCATTTTTTCGTATAAGTATTTATAAAATAAGTTTTACGACGCTTATTCGGAAAATATTACGCTTTGACAACTTGATTGAAGTTGGTTAAATATATTACCAAAATTTGCTAAAATACATATGGCATTAAATGTTACACAAAACATACCAACTTTTATTACGACAGTTATAAACAAAAACGTATAAATAACAAAGATATTACAAAGATTTCCCAGACACCCATGCGTTTTTCGCTACCGTAGCATTGTTTGATGCCACTTAGTGCCTTGAATTTGTGGGGAGCATTTTCGGCAGACATGCAGCAGTTCCACAAACATACCACCGAATCTCAACTCATATTCTATTTGTATTTTTTCGTATTTGTATTGATAGCTATGTTTTTCAGTTTTTTAATATGTTAGTTAAAAGGAACGGAAATTATTGTCTTTGGTTCATTCGTTTCCAGCAAAAATCAACTTTTGCTGGAGTCGCCATCTAGTGGAGGTGCTTCAAAAGTGCTTTCGTTTTTTTTAAATAATTCCTCATTAGTTCGAGTTACTCAACTGCAACTCGATTAAAACGAACTAATCTTTGAATAAGTTTTTGAATAAGTTTGTATAAAGGAAAATGGAAACTAACATAATGGAAGTGAGCATAGAGAAGGTTTTTTAAAAGTCATGGAAATCAAAAGAAATAATGCTGTGAAATTATTAAAAGTGGCATTTAGCTACGGTATACAATAATACAATATACAATAATATTACCTTGAAAAACTTTTTATAAATATAATGCTTATGCCATAGTAGGTCTAGGAATATTTCTTTATAATATTTAACAAAAGTTTTTAAAACGATAATCTCCCACCTTAATTTTGCGAACTGTTGGCGAAGTTTTCGACTTTCACAAATACTACGTAACAGCCTTGACTGAATTGATTTTGATATTTATATTAATATAATTCGTCGTGTGGATGCATAACGGCACATATGGACATAACGCACATAAAAAAAAACAAGCTGAATTCTGCGCTTCGCTTTTTGTTCATGATTCCAAACCTGAATTCGGATGAATCGAGTCAATTGGAGTAAGGAAACCAATAAGTTTGCTCATCACTAATGTTGACATGTAAATCAAACATCGTTCCTTTATACGTAACGTAATAAATAATTTAAACTTACGATTCAAATAAATTAAAATTAATTTGATTGTTAGATATTATAATAAACACGAAACGATGTCTTATTTATTAATTTTCGATATTCAATTTACTTTTATTACGTCAGAAACAAAATTTAAATCAATATTATAGACACTATCCAAACATCGCTAGTGACATCTAGTATGATGTCAAGAACTAATTTTATTTTTTAAATACTTTGTTATTAATCGCAGACATATTGTTACTTCTACATTATTGCTCAGATATTAATAATATCAATGGACTATTTATATACAAAATAAAAGATAACTTGTCAACTAACCTATTTTGACCAAAAAACTTACTAACGCGTCTAGTGGTGTGATATATCTTGATATGTAGCTATTTTTTTACTTGTTTCATATCAGAAAATTAAATCTTAAAATAAAGAAGAAATAAATATGGTACTGTGATAACTACCCAAATGCAATTCGGATCCAATGATGGTTTGCTACGTTTTGTACTATAAAAGTTTTGATTTTAATGCATTTATTTTTAAAGTAGCTTCACAATTAACTCAAGTTTTTAAGTGATAATACCTTCAAATCATTATTTAAAAATTACGAATCTCCCCTGGCCTCTAAATAAAAAGGTGCCAAAATATTATTCTATTTAAGCAAAAATTAATTTCAAATGTCACTAATGGTGGGTGGAAGCGACCTTTAAAAAGAAACATGTGACAGGTAATAAAATATTTATTGAGTTTCTATGCACTTGAGTTATCGAGTCAACTCTTTCGCTCAGTTAATTTCATATTTGGTACATCGAGTTAATTCTGTTGCCACTAGAATGTTTCATAAGCTACTTTACTTTTGTTATTTATGCCTCAGATCTATACAGTCCATCCATATAGCCTTAATAAGCCGTCGTTTTCCAGGTTAATGGGAAAAAATATAAATTCTTTTTAAAGTAAAGATTTTCTTCTTTAGTTAATGGCTTATCTGTGCATTTAGCACAATTCTGTCAACGTCAAGTGAATAAAATAATTAATCTATTTTCGATCTGTACGTTTTGTAACGACCTTGAGTTTGATCTTGTTCGGGATAAAATGGTCTTTCTCGATTAAATCGATTCGACATACTAATCCCTTACTATCATTGTTTGTTTGTCAGCAGTATGACCGTTTGTGGCAGATTTCTGCTGTTAGGGCATATTTTATACCTATATTTTAACTCTGACAGATTATGCTGACAATTTGAAATTGGCTGTATGGCTTAATTCCTTCGCCTGTAACATTGACGAAACTACTACTACTACTGACGATTTAAGAGCCATATGACAAATTTTCACTCTGTGATTTGAGTTCTCGAGAACTTGTTCAAGGTCACGAGTCCACAATACTGTGTTGAAACCACGTTCAAGCTATTTTGATACTTTTCCCAATTTTTGTATTTATTTTAGTATTTCTATGGTGAGATTCATTATCGATTCCCGAATATTTTAAACGACTGCTCTCGAAAAGGAGTCTATTGTTTTTAGAATTAATGTATGTATGTGAGTATTTTTATTGCACCATAACTTTTGAAAGATATAACGGATATGAATGTACAGGGTATCATTAGAAACATCATCCTAAGTTACCACAAAATACATAGCGTATCAGTGAAACTAGCTTAATTATTAATATTAAATAGGTATGGGGACGTGTGACGCCATTTAAAAAAGTATGTTTTTTTATAATCATAACTTTATGGGTATCAAATTAAAGGTCCATTAAAAATATATAATCTGTATACAAAATTAACTGCTCACTAAAATGAATAAAATATAAAAATTATTTAAAAATTAAAAACACGACTGCTAAGATCGGACAAAAATTAAAAGAAACAAGTTTAGCCAAATCATAGGCTATAAATATAAATAGCGATGACAATATATCAATAAAATTATAAATATTAATTAAAAAATATTCGTGCCATATTTTTCGTCGACGATTTCGAAATATTTTCGTCATCCATAGGAAACATGGACTGTTTCCTGTTTGGAAAAGTAGTAAATTAGAATTATATTAAACTAGTTGTGCCCGCGGCTTTATGCGAATGGAAAGTAACCTAAGGTTCTTTTCTCATGGCTAGATGCGATGTTATTCGATATGAATGAACGATATCACACGAATCGCATGCACTTATAAAATGTATGGAAAAACTCAAGTGTTTGCTCATGAGATTGTACTATCTGTCAATATCGGTCACAAATCTCATGGTCTGCGGTATCACTTCAAATGTATGAAGGTGGTAGAACGCTCGATCTGCTTTTGATTTTCTGTTCAATAATATCGAGGAACGATTCATTTGCTCATACTTACCATATCATCAAAATATATTGAATTTTACAAAAAAATACGGCAATATCCGTATATAAACAAATGAAAAGCTCGATGGTGCCGGATAGCTCGTTTGATCTGCGATTGAGGAGGTTAAGCGACGATTGCAAAGGCCGGCAATTGGATGGATGGTCAATTTTTTTGGTGGTCAAAAAAGAGATAAGGCAAAAAGAGCATATAAGAAACGTCCAACTAACCGCAATCTTATTCGTTTTAAGGTTCTTCGAAATTGCTGCAGTCGTATGTGTAGGGATGCTAAGCGACGCTTCTTCCATAGCTCTCTTACTGATCGCAATCCTACTGATGCCTGGCGGTTTTTGCGCTCTGTAGGAGTGGGGAAATCTACTGCTACTGTGTCTACCAATGTAGATTTAAGCGTCCTTAACAGACACTTCTCCCTTCCTCCTTCTACTATCGATGGTGACATAAAGGATTCTACGCTCGCAGAACTTTCACTGGTTCCGAGGCCAGACTGCACATCTTTTGTCTTTTCAAAAATATCCGAAACTGACATTAAAAATACCATTCAAGCCATTTCTTCCGAGGCTGCTGGCGAGGACAACCTAAGCGTAAGAATGTTTACCCCTATTTTATCTTTTCTCCTTCCTATACTTGTTCACATACTTAACTTCTCACTTGAATCCGGTTCTTTTCCCAAAAGTTGGAAGATGGCGTACATTATTCCACTGCCTAAAGTATGTAATCCTTCAGTCCCATCTCATTTTCGTCCTATTTCTATTCTTCCCCTTCTCTCTAAACTTCTTGAGCATATTGTTCATAAGCAATTATCAACTTTTCTTTTTTCTAATTCCCTTTTGAATAGGTACCAATCTGGTTTCCGCCCTGGTCACAGTACTGTAACAGCTTTAATAAACATTACTGATGATATTCGTTGGGCTATGGAGAATAAAGCTCTTACAGTTCTAATTCTTCTAGACTTCAGCAGTGCTTTTAATTCTGTCGATTTTGACATTCTTCTCGCTATTCTTCGTTCTTGCAATATCTCTCCTTCTGTTCTCTCATGGTTTGATTCCTACCTTCGGGGACGCACGCAACGTGTGCGTCTTGGTAATAAATCTTCTGATTGGTGCGACCTCGGTGCGGGTGTTCCTCAGGGTGCTGTTCTCTCACCTCTCTTATTTTCTATTTTCATTAACTCGGTTACTAAAGTTATATCTTCCAACTTCCACCTCTATGCAGACGACTTGCAGCTTTATCGACACTTTAAAACAGAAGACTGTAACTCGGCACTGGTAGCTATTAATAACGATTTGGATCGCATTAGTACTTGGGCAAAATCGTTTGGCCTCATGCTTAACCCAAGTAAATCTCAGGCCAATGTGATAGGTAGCAGGTTTAATATTAATTCTATTTCTGCATTATCTTTACCACCCCTGCTTTTGGATGGGACTCAGATCGAGTTAACAGACACTGTAAAAAATCTTGGAATTACAATGGATTCAAATCTATCATGGACTGCCCATGTATCTGAGGTTAGTCGTAGGACCTTCTTCTCATTTCACACACTTAAATGCCTTCAAAACTTTGCAGATCCCACCTTAAGTCTTCAAACTCCTTCACACAAAACGGATTTTGCTTCATATTCCTTCACTGTTCATGCTGCTAGACTCTGGAACTCTTTGCCTGCCGATATACGTGACAGTCGCACTATTTCTGTGTTCAAAAAAAGAGTAAAGGATCATTATCTTTCCTGTTGTTGATATTGAATAGTGTAGGTATTATTAATCTTTATGTATTATAGATATATATATTATTATTTATATAATGTTTGAACCGTTATGTATTTTTATTTTCTCTCTTTCCCGGTATTTGAATTTGTTTTTTTTATTCCATATTAATTTATTTAGGAGGTACACACTGACTACCTTATTGTATTTCTTTTTCCTGTTTTGGGCCTGCTGGTAGAAATTTCAATTTGAAATAAGCAGTGCCCTTGTACTAATGTCTGTTACATTTGTTCATATGAAATTGTATGTGTGTACAAAATAAATAAATAAATAGATAATCCAACATTTTGTGGCGGCGGCCATCTTGTATATAAAATTTTGTCATAGTAAACAGTATTCTACTACTCAAGCCCTTTTATTTAATGTCCGTATTGAGGGAGTCGTGAAAAATATGTAGGTAATCCAACATTTTTGGTGGCGGCCATCTTGGATTTGAAATTTGTCATAGTGTTCAGTATTCTACTACTCAAGCCCTCTTATTTGATACCCATATTGATGGAATGGTGATAAAATATGTGATCCGACATTTTGTGGCGGCGGCCATCTTGTATCGATTTTCATCAAAGTGAAGAACACTCCCGACTAATACACCTTTTAAACAAAATCAAAATGGGTTCATCCGTTCGGGAACTATGATGCCACAAAAAGACACAAACACACCACACACACACACAGAGACATGTCAAACTTATAACACCGCGTCGTTTTTGCGTCCGGGATTAAAAATATATTGAATTTAGAAAAAGTTGTTTCATATGCGGATCTCCGATAAATTTGATATCGGTCGAATTGCATCGAGCCATAAGTCTAAGTTAATCCTCATTACGTAAGTCAACTTCTAGTGAAAGTCTCTTCAAAATCGGCCAAGCCATTTCAGAGATTAGCCAGAACTAACAGACAGACAGATAAAATATATTATTTTTGTATATGTACCATGTATACACACAAATGTATTTAATGAAAAGCGGTTATTTTAATATTACAAATATGCACTCCAATTTTATGTACTTGCATTTCATAATATAAATATATATTTTAACTTTCTTATACAAATATACCTAGGGGTCTTTCGACCTATGCTGAAAATAATAGAAATAATTCAATAAGCTATATAAATTCCATATAAATCGAACTTCGTGACCAAAGTTGGAAGTCCCACTATACTGCTCTATTTACGCTCGCTCGAACGTATCTAGATCGAAAAATGGCGCGAAGAAATGCGACACAGGTCTAACGTTGAGGAGCGCTCGCGCGGGTACTGAGCTCAGACGGCCGCTGCATCTTATTTTGTAGTGATTTTGCGTTTACATTTATCGTATTTATTGAAATGATATAATAAATTTATGCTTTAAAATTATAATAACTTTGTTCCTTATGAAATAGTCATTAATCTGGCATAAATTTTGTTAAATAATATTGTTGTGGCTAAGAGAAATTCAAAGTTAACTTCAAGCAATTTTTGATGTTTTTTGGTTTGTAATATAATTGTTTTTCTATATTTAATCAGTGCTATTTCAAAATTTTGAGCTACTGTTTACTTTACGACTATATAAGAGATATCATTCTATTTCTTTTATTTCGTTTGTTAAGAACAGTAGCTCAATCCAGGACTTCAAAATAGTGTCATTGCGCATTTTATGAAAAACTTTCTCTGGTATTTTGGATTTAATTAAAAAGATGAGCAAAATTTCCAAAAAGTTGAGCCACTAATTTCTATAACAAGAGTTATTCTTCACTATTCAACAAGTCAAAATTGTTAATTTGTATTTGTTTCCGAGAAAAATCACGCAGAAATCACAGTTGCGATGTAATATGGCTCTTAACAAAGTGGCAGAATTTAGGAGATTTAAAAAAAACTTTATTTTTTTTATACACATTTGTAATTACGTATTTCTATTTAAGATATTTATTATTTTGGTTGCCTTACAGTTTACTTAATTTTTTTAAGCGTTTCTGGAAGGAAATTATATACATATTGTGGTGGGAACTTATGTCGTATGATAGGTAGTACGGGTAGTTGGCAGAAAAGTAGTACCAGTATAATTTTAATTGTGGACAAACTATAAGGAGCAATAAATAAATAGCAAACTAGATGTCTCTACGATACGTTCTTGATTTTTCCATGACTACTCTTCCGGTTTTCTTTCATGTTTAAAAGTCAATTAGTTTTCAAAACTCAATAAACAACTCATATTCTATTTGTATTTTTCGTATTTGTATTGATATCTAAGTTTAGAACTTTTCAAATTTCAGATTTTTAATATGTTAGTTAAAAGAAATGGAAATGACTGTCTTTGGTCCATTCGTTTCCTACAAAAATCAACTTTGGCAAAAGTCGCCATCTAGTGGAGGTGCTATTTTTGTGCTTTCATTTTTTTTAAATACTTTCTCATTGGGTACATCAACTCTCACAAGGCTCATTCACGGGATGTGTTATAAAAATATATTGAAATGGTTTAAAAATGTTATTAAAATCAATGAACAATTAAAATAAACACAATGAAGTGTTTGAAGCAAATATTAAAATGCACATAAATCGAATAATTGTAATGTTGATTAATATTTTAAAGTAATATTTTTGGTATTTTATTTATTCATGTTTATACAGTTTGACATATAAGATTAGAAAACTGAAAAAATGGGAACTAAAATTATTTTTACTACTAACACCAGAGGCTCCATACAACTTCGTCACTGTCAACATGATGTTCAATAGATTTCTATGAAAATTGTTGCCCAATTAAACAACAGGCGTGCCTTCATTTATTTTCTACTTTTTGTGGCGCGTTGTGTACCTACTTAAAGTACGCAAAAATAAGATTTTGACAGGTTACTATGTAGTGTCAGGCAGATTTAACAATTTTGACACGGTCACCCTGTTTGTCAGCCTAGCTAGCCACCATAGAGTAAGGTAGAGTGGAAATATTTTCTATGGTTATATAAATATCATGCAATCTGAAGTTGACATCAAAAACATCATGTTGTCTTTTTTTAACTAATAAGAAGTTTCTTTAGTAAACAAAGATAACACTAGTGTGACAGTTCAAAATTTTTTACGTGACGTCATGAGATATAGCTATCGTACCACCTGTCAGCCATTTGCAAATTTGCTTTGTTTATTCTCGGAAGTAGTTCAGCTGTCAGTGTTATAAGTTTTGTGGTTATTTTCATTTATAACTTTAATTTATATAACTTTCATGGCAGAAAATTGTAAATTATTTATGCAAAACAATGCCTAGGTGCTGTATAATTGGTTGTGCGTCATCAATATCCCGCAAACCGAGCAATATTACGTTTCACCGGTAAGTTAAACACTTTCTTGGAATAACAGTATTTAAAACGTAAGTAAGTTATTCTGAAAATGATTGCGAATATAAATCGATACATATCGTATTTTGGCGTGTTCTATTTATGCTATATTGCTCTTTTCGTTTATATTTTTATAATATTTCGGTCCGTAAATAATATTGTTTACATGGCTAGTGTCGTTACTTTAACATATGGTTTATATCGATAATTTTAATATTTAAAAATATATTAATTATTTTAGAATACCAAAAGATGAAACAAAAGAGGAAAATGGCCGAGTTACATAGAAGCAGAAAATATTATATGTAATGAAAAAGTTACTTTTATCTGCTCACTTCATTTTAGGGAAAGTTGTTTGAATCGAACTTTAAATATAATAAAATAACGAGATGATGCATTGCCAATCAAATACTCTGGTAAGAATTTTTAACAATTGCTTTTAACTTATTTAAAAATAAAATGTCTATTACACTTAGTTAATTTTCATTTGATTTTACTGATTTATTTATTTAGTTTTTTATATAGTCATTTTGTTATTCTATAAATGTACCTTATTTTTAATCTTGCGGTCATATGACGGCTATTGTAATTGAAAAAAAAATCAGAATGCAATATATAATAATATTAAAATATAAAATTCTGATCATAATATACTCCCAGTAAAATATACAATAAAATGAGTTAAATAATTTTAATAACAATTAAAATATGCACACTTATCAAATTAAAGGCATAGTTAAAGGTTTTCTTTGCTGTTCAATAGTATAATCTTAATACCCAAATAATTATTTTGCGGCGTGGATGTTTATTTTGCTGATGCATCATAAAATACGCTACCTTTTTGAATTTAAATTGCTGACCGTTATCATGATTGTTCACGGAACATGAATTGCAGACTGTTTTAGTGCTGAAAAAATATTTATATGCTTGCCTATTGATTAATCGGCTGTTTTCTTCTTGCTAACCAAATTTTTAAATAAAATGCCAATTGTTACTTCTTTAATAATGTTACTGTTATGCCAATTGTTACTTATTCATCACCAACTTTGTTTTCTTTATTTTCTCTTGTTTATTCATCAAAGTTTACAGTATTTTTATGTTTCAATAATATAATACAAAGATTATGTAGGTGTTTCAAGTTTTCTATGTTTACCACTAAATAAGATGTTCTGAACTAAAATTGTGACACAGTACGCACGGTATCTCACTTAATGAGGAGGAAGCGAAATTTATTCAGTCAAAACAATTTATTGAATAAATTTATAGACAAGTTGGCTTACTAGTTACAAGCATATAAGAAAGTCGAAACTCTGAGCTTATAGTTCAGCAATCTATTACGGGAAACCTTGTACCGAGAAAAGAAGAAACTATAAGAAAGGAACCGGTAAGAAACTGCAAGGGCTGCTTTTGCACCCTGTTTAAATTCGTACTGAAAAATAAAAAATGACTTCATTGGACCAAAATGTCACTTTCCACCAAAACAATAAAAAATATATAACAGACAAAAAATAATTCATTCGTCAATCGACTCATTAAAAGCTTATTATAGTTACCGTGGTAGTTATCTTGGACAGTAGTCACACTTCCCGTGGATGCAAAATTAAACTTATGTTAAAAAAACTATTTAATTATAATTGCAAAATGTCAACTTGACAATATATATGGAAATAATTATAAATCACGATTGATATTATTGTAAAACTTTTAAGATATATATTTTGGTACTATAGTTCTTAAAACTATGTAAAATTGGCTATATTAGAGGAAAAAGAAACATATTTATCGAGGTACAAAGTACAATCATATTATTAAATAATATAAATGTGAAAGTTCGTGAGGATGGATGTTGGTTACTCTCATGTAAAAACTACTGAACGGATTTTGATGAAATTTGGAATGCGAATAATCTTTTACCCGTGGGAAGCGCCATCATACGCTGGTAACATATGTTATATTTACTATAGTGACGCAACGGAGTCGCAAGAACAAAAAACGCAAGTAATTTTAGATGTCCAACAAAATACGAGCAAAAGATTGCTTAATGATTTATAAATAATTGATAAAATCACGCCACTTTTAAAAAAAATATTATTTTCTTGATACTGGCGTGAATTTTTCAATTTAATTAATAATAATCATAAATAGGATTGCTACGTAAGTGTGAAATGAATAGAAGTGTAATAGGTAATAGTTTAGCCATGCCCCTAACAATGAAAGTTATATTATATTATTTAATAAGTAGTAGTATTGTAGCAGTTTCACGAAATACTAACTTTTATTTAATATGATTTCAATGTCGATACAAATATCGATATCTTGGGTCACGCCCTATGACAATCCGCCATCGAAGAATTTGCATTTGAAGTTTAGGCATATACGCTTTTTTCGTAGGTATGGCCGGTCCTCTTCTTTTATGTCTATGCTAGCCACCCAGCACCGTCCGCCATCTTTAATTTTTGTATCCATTGTTTGTGGTTGTGACCAGCTGGCTGTGGCTTTTTATTCGAAGCCAGTTAGTCTTTTAGTTTTCTTCAAAGTTTCTTTCTGTTTGGTTAAAGTGAGGGCGGTGCGTTGTCCTAGGTTTCGACCAGGCTAGCGTATCGTCCGGGCTTGGATTTTCTTGTGCAACTTTGTTAAAATTTATAAATAACAAATCCAGGATGACCCGTAAGTATCACGACTATTTCAAGTGATTGTCAAAAAATATCAAAAGTTACCAAAACTGTAACGTATATATAGACAATTTAAAGCGTTCATGTAACTATATGAATCACATTCCGTAGAATGTCCTAGACCAATTGTGAAAACTATTAGAGACACTTTCAAAAACACTACTTTATTGCAGGTGGGAACCAGAGAGATTTGGCTCGTGCCAAGAATCAGAAAAAACAACAAGAAATGCAAAAGAAGAAGAATGCCAGTGAGAAGACTGGTTTATCTTTACAAGAAAGAAAACATAGGTAGGTAATAAGGATATGTTAAAATAGAAGGTATCAGCATTTTACTTGTATAAGTAAATTTAAGATGTGAATTAAACTTTCCCTTTATATGAAATCCTCTGATATTCACAAAGTAAACATAAACCAATGGAATACAATGATAAAATGCATGTTTTATATTACTGTTGTGATACTGAAGTTTGCTAATATTAACAATTTTGTGTAAGTACTAGTCATTGATGTCACAATAAAAAGGGATTGATAGGTTATATCAGTACTAATATTATGTCAAAAATTGTCCCTAGTGTATACACATACATGACATGATACACTTTAATTATTCGTAGACTATAATTCAACATGTCACAGACCAGACACATGATGATTTATTGCATGTTTAATGCCTACTTTTACTTAAATGAGTTAAAAATGATGTCTAACATTACTCTATTATTCCTTGGCATTGGTGCAGTTTTTATTTACTCATGTGTTAATAATAAGAAAGCTTGAAATAAACCTGAAACTGATATATAATTTATTAAAATTGGAGTATTTCTAGCTCTGGAGTTAGGATTCGATGCTACGAATTGAAACTCCAGAGTTCCAGTTTCATATAGATTTTGAAATAAATGTGAGGTAGTGCATATGCACTTGCATTGATTGTCCATTCTGATATTTACATAATCTTTGACTGAGCTTTTATGACACAATATTTATTTTTCTGATTTACATGCAAATCAATTAAAATGTGTACCAACTAATGTAAAGACCCCCTTGATCTTTAGACACCTTAGTTTTTACAGCTTTGCTTAACACAGTGTGGCATTTTTAAAATGATTATGGTTCATAAATGCACACAACACTATTGCCAGACTGCACTCAGTTATGCTAATTAGCATAGTTTTAAGGAGATACTTATTGGATACAAGTAACCTGTATAACCTTTTTTAATTTAATATCATTGGTGATAGTAGTGTTAGCTCACTTTTTTGATTAATCTCAAATGTTTCAGGGATGCTGAATTGATGAGGGAAAAACAACGAAGAAAGGAGGAGCAATCAGGTGGAAGTAATAATCAAAAGCAAGCTGTAAATTAATTGAATACACTATAGATAAGGGATCATTGACTGCGTCATTACAATGAACAATACAAATTTGAGCTTTTGTACCAAGAGCTAAAATTGTTCATGTGATATAAGTGATCATTTAATTTACAAATTTTTACTAAAATTTTCAGTTCCAACTAAAGCCTAATTCAATAAATTACCCAATAACAAGCTGTGTTTTCTTTGACTTTAATGTGATATATATTTGTACCAGGTAGGCTCAAACGGGTAAGATCTGATAATCTAAAACCAGGAGTGTTAAGATTAAGAATATTATAAAAAGGAATGGTCACAATTCAGCTAGATAGCATTTATGAGAAACAACATTAATTTTGACTGAATAGGTCTCTATGTATATTATTAACTATCCATTTTTTGTACAATAAAATATAAAAGTACAAAAAGGTATTTTTTATTTGTACCTATAAAAGGGAAAAAATTAGAAGTACTACCTGCTCTATGAGGTCTAGTGAACGAGAATCGCTTTGATTGAATATCAATTCAAGATGGTGGGACTGTTTATTTTGTAACTAAGTTCACAATTGTAGGTATATGCACGTATCTTTAATATCAACGATCATCGACTAAAACTAAAATACTAAACCTGTTTTAGTTTTGATGTATGAATACTTTTTTTTAATTAACAGCGACTGTATAACTTCACCTATAAAATAACACCAAGTATTTTGCCTTAACAATATTCTCATCGAAATCAGGGGACCGTTCTGTGGAACATTTGTGATCCCCCAACTGCAATGAGAGTTGTTTAGCCAATCCATAATACAATCTGTTTTATTTAATTTATAGTTTCATATTTGCAGTCGTTTTCATTTGAAATGATTGATTTATATAAATATAAATGTCGATCTATGCCCTTGACCGGTTATATTTAAATGTGAAAGCGTATGACATTCATCATTTCTTGGTATTATATCTACGACCTTCGTAGAATTTCACCATATCGTCGTCCTAGAGGTCGAATTATCAGTCTATTCAACAAAAAAAAAAACAGGCAAAGCTTCGTTTACCTGTGTGCGATAGTTAACCTTCTTCATCTTGATGATAAATGCGGGTTTTTTATATAAGTGTGTTGAGGTGAAAATATCAATCTCGATAAATAAATAGCTAAATGTTGACTCGTTATAATAGTTTTTAGCTAAAAATTTAATACTTAAAATGTCTCTGTTTAGTCGGAGAAAATGAAATCAAATCCATGTGCAAATTAGCATTCACTCCATGACCTACTTTTAGTGGAATCTGATCATCGAGACTCCCCAACTATTATTAGTTACCCCTCGACTAATATTTTAAGAATACAAGGGATTTCGGTAAATGGATTATACTGATAAATATAAGATTTTTTTTACTAACAGTTTAATTAAAACGGTTTGAAAAAAATACAATAGGTAAGCATAATACGTAAAAACTACTCTGTAATCTGAATTCCAACCTGTTCTCAAATTAAGTAAAATTTTAATATGTAAAATAAGTAATTAAGTCTAATTTTCAGAAGCCTGTCGACATCTTTAAAACATATAAGTACAGAACCACTAACATAAATATTGTGCAACTGAATGTGGTATGTGTACGTTTGATATAATCAAACATTAATTAATAAGCACGGGTACAAATCTTGCATAAATAAAGTAGCTCTTATCAAATGATAAAACCCTTATTCACATTTAAAAAGAATACTCAAAATTATGGTAGTGTGAATATTCTGATCTGCCTAATTTTACTTTTAAATGACAGGAACAAAACAAATTAAAAATATAATGATTAGTTACATTACTGATTTTTTATTCTACTTTAATAAAACTAAGTAGTACATAGGAGCTTGTGTGACCAGTACCAGTACCTACCGCAATTAAAGGCCCATCATTGAAATTTCGTGCATAAATACTTACATTTCTGTTCCAACTACTACAGATAATACCGATAGATATGCCGTGTATTAAAACGCGGGTCTTAATTGCCGCAGGTACCTTACTGTTGTAGGTGGTAAATACAGCAGTCAGGGGCAGGTATCGTGGGTGTTGTATTTGAATTTCTCAAGTAATGTCGCCCTCTCCTACCATTACTATATGGAACCAGCCACGTGCCGCAAGCCAAGAACGAATCTAGCTTTGGTGCCGGCGGGTGAGTTAATTTTGATAATATTAGATACAAACTACTATTATGTATATTTAATTAAATTTTAAAAGTACTCAAATAAAATCTATAATGGGACAAAAATATATAAAAACATTTAATATAGTCCAAAGTCCTGGACCCAGCCGCAAGCACAGTATTAAAGTTGGTGTTAATCTAACGGCAGATGATATTTTAATGTACCTAAATATTTAAGACCTTTTGAGTGCCGTAAAAGGAAGATCAAGCGTTTCGCGGAAGTATAATGTTAATAGGTTGCGCTTCAGCCATCTTCATCAAATTGATAATACGTCAAGCGCAATGGCAATCCAATACAGACCGTGGCTGCCGACACTACGTTTCGTGAGACCACTTACATGTTGAATGTTATATCATAATTATGTCCTAACGTGACCGACGAGGAATGACGCATTTTCAGTCGGATATAAACAGACCCTAAAAGTGTAGTGTTTTCACATAACCCATCTAAATTACCAGAATTTCATTCATGCCGTGGGTAAACCTTATTTTATAATAATGTTAACAGAGAGACGCTTTTCAAACGCAATTTTAACATAAAAATAAAATTTCTTAATATCTCATCCTATTCTGGATGCTCCTTGACTGCCTTCTTTATTTTTAATGACAAACAAATATACTCATAGAGTTTTGAAAATCTTAGGGCAGCGTTTGACTTTCGAAACTTTGGTATAAAAGCCTGGTAACTGTAATAGAGTATAGATAGTGCATTATAACTTAATTCCTGTTTAATTGAAATACAATATTTAACTTATAAACAAGATAGAAATGAAGAATTTATAATGCATCACTTCACATATATTTAATCTAACAATATTTTAAGACTTAGTTACATCCTTATGCTCATGACCAGTACTCCGAATAACAAACGAAAATGAAAACAAAAAAAAAAATAGATATACAATGCGTCATGTCTCCGCCCCTTAAACAAACACATCACCTTATATTATCGAAGGAAATGACTTGTGATAGTACAAGTTAACACTAATCTGTTCAAATAAACAATATATGACAACTTAAAATAATTCTAGGTATATTTTACAGATAGCCATTAAAAATATTATGAATAGAGAATGATGCAAACAGGTCAATTTTATAAATTGCAAGGATTATACCAAATAGCAGTTCATAACACGTCAATCCAATAATTACCTAAGACAATTATTGCTACTTTGACCCCCCTCTAATTAAAAGTCAAGAACCAAAAAGAAAAAAAAAATTCTTTAGATTCTTGTATGTAGGTATTAATAAATTTAGATTGGTAGGTGATATTATGATATTATATAGGGTGATATTATGATATTATATAGGGTGATATTATGTATTGAGACCTCTCCTTCTCTCCCCATAATCATCTTGACCATAACATGTAAGGCGCCTTACTTACTTTAAATTATTATAAGAAAATAGCGTCCATACTATTTTTAATATAATAGAATAAAAAGTATTTAGTTATGGTAATGGAATATTATCTTTGACATTTTTCTATTATATAATCATCCTATCATTTAATGTATTATGTATTTTTATTAAGTGGAAAATATTAATATCAATATTTTCAATTCATTTTGTATTTTAGGGTAGAATGAGCAATCTGGGTAGTCTGTGAATTTCAGTATAAGGAATTCATCATTAATTTCTTGTGTAAATATCTTTCACAGTAATCAGGCATTCAACTAAACTTTTATTTTCCTACAACTATGTCATTCGAATTGTAATAGTTTAAGTTATTAAATAACAAAATATTTAACAGAAAGTAACAGTACAATTAACTTATGAAAAATAATTGGTTATTTTGTGTGTATTACATACATTATAATTACCTCAATTATTTAAAAATCATTCAGTATATTTTTAAAGCATTATTCTTTAATATGACATGTATTCTACTAAGAACTATGCATTACCGTTCAATAATCTATTTTTTTCAAAGTCATCTCTCTGACTATACAACTCTTTGACTAAGTTTTGAATAAATGGATGTTGGAATTTCCCTTCAGTAGCTGTGAAAAATTCCTGTAGCTTTCTTGGTTTGTTCTCACGTTTCTCATATTCAAATGCTTGTAGTATCATATCATACCTATCCAAGTCTTTTGCGAATACTGCTTCTGGTGAGCTTTGTTTTTCATACTCCTGAAAATATTTGATAAAAAATCTAGTTACGACATTTTCGATCCAAAAACAGAAAATTCAAACAGCTAAGAACATTGTAACCACTATTTCTTAGTTATTGAAATAATGAATAGAGACTATGATAAAATATGTATAACTAAGTTTAAGTAGGTATTTTGTAAGTGCTATTAAGTTTAGGGGTTTATTATCAAAAGTGAAAACAAGTTCAAGTATATGGTAGAAAGATATGACTTTGTTATCAAACCAATGTTTTTTATCTTTTATTACTATTGATAAAAGTAACGAGAATTTCAAATCCATGTTAATATATCTATACAAAATTATAAAGAGGAGAATTTTTATTGTTTGCAAGGCTCTGAAATTACTAAACTGATTTTAAAAAAATATTTCACCTACAGGCAACTACATAATAGGAGGTGAACATAATGTATATTTATGTATCCAGTAAAACAGCAAATAAAGGGATGAAAATGGCAATGGAAATTTGTATTGGGAATTAAAATATTACCATAGTAACCATTATTTACTTTTCAAAATTTCCTTGTAATTATATCAGTATTATTTTCGAGTCTCTGTCAGTATTATTTTTCACTTTTTAAAGTTGGTTCTATTTTTTAAAAAACTTTTATTTCAGTTTTTTGTGATGTTGATATTTTTTATATAATAGGTAGGGCCAAAAATATAAACCGTAGATATATATATATTAAACAAAGAAAAGGAGATTATGTTTATTTGATTAATAAATAAATATTAAACAACATCACATACATTGCACAGATTCCAAGATGAGTAGCTAAAGACCCCGTTAAAAGCTACATAATATGTGTTGGATATAGGTTATAATTTACGCAGTCTGTTGTGGGGAAACAGACTAATTTGAAAGAAATTGGTTAAAAATAGAAGAAATTTATGAACATATCTACTTCTATAAAAAATATACATACTCATTGAACACAGAATATCCTTCTTTGAATGAATTCAAATTACAGTCTTGTTTTTAGCTCAAATAAACGTATAATCTAAATCTATAGGTGATACCTGGTGAAAAGTGTACTTGTTTTGTCATTTCCTACTGATTCGATTTTGATAAAATTTTATTGGGATAATCTCGATCCATTAAGCTGTTGCATAAAAAAAGAATTTTGAAAACTGGTCAACAATTGGCAGGAATATTGATGAACATACATCGCCATCGAATATATAACCTCTTCCTTTTGGAATTTGAAGTCTGTGCAAAGTATTTCTGAATATTAGTTACTAGACGCTGTCCTGCAACTTTGCACACCTAAATTATAGTCCATAACATCCCTTTATGATGTATCTACCCATAGGTGAAAGAATTTTTAAAATCAGTCCAGTTGTTTTCGTGTTTCTTTAATGTAAACATATATACAAACAAACAATCAAATCTATAATATTTATTGTGTTAGTGTAGATGCTTTAATGCCAAATTGTTAAGCCCATATGATGAAACTTAAATGATATAGTTTGAAGCATGAAATAGCTAGTTTTTTGTTAAAATATCTATACTTAGATCTGATCACATGTACAAAGTCATAGATAGAAAGTTACTATTATATTTATTTACAGTTTCAATTATTAACATTTAACAGAATAAATAAAATCAAAAAAATATTTTAATACCTGATAAAGATCATACATCCTATCACCAGCTATGCCAGTGAGTTCTGCTATTTTTTTCATAGCCTCATTTTCTCTGCGATGTTTTTCTTCTGGAGTCACACCACAATGGGGTGTGAGATCACCGACTATGCATTCTGCTAAATCATGGATCAAAGCTGAAATTTGAAAATTTTATTCAATTTAATCTATTAAATATTTTGTATAAAATTAAATTTTCATATAATAATTTTATAAAACATCTGGTTTAAGTGTTACCATAAATTTGTAAGCATCTTTTGTTTAATATCTTGCCAGAATATAAACTATAATGATTAGGTTAATTTATTATAATAAATCTAGTAACATAAAAAAAAAAATAAGTTTCAGCATATAAAAGACATGTTAAACTAATTTAATTTGGGATGCAAAATATAATATTCTTAATAAAAAATGCTTAAAAATTGATCAAATATAATAATGCACAATATATGTTACAAATTTACCGATTTGTAGGCACTTCAAACGATCTAAATCAGTAGGATTATTTTCTTCAGTGAGAAGGAAAGTCATCAAACCCATTCGATACATATGGCCAGCTATAGATTCACATTCGTCGATATCACATATTACCCAACCTGTTCTCTTCACATGCTGTAATTAATAATTTTGATTAGGAACTGAACATAGCAGTTATAAAAAACTATAGAATAGAGAATAAATTTACCTTGAGACGGCCTACAAGTTCTAAAAATTCAATGATTTTCTTGCTGTCAACCGATTGAGACATAGTAAATATTAATTATTGGCTAGGTTTTCAATTAATTACAGTTGCTTTAATTTATTGTAATACTGTTCGTTCGTTCTTTTTCCAGCAAGTTTTTCTTTAAGGCGCCTCTAATCTTTGTAATCGCAAAAATCTTTAATCTTGCCTGCAAAAAGTTACAAAACGTCAAATGATTAGGGATGCTCGTCTAACCGACCTTTTAGAACACTATTCACGACTATCGATATCGATGGTTTGTATCGATTCATTAGAATACTGTCTCTCTCAGCTGAGATTGAATCGTATGCTTAGAAGATCGTATGGAATAATCATAATAATGAAATAGAAACAATGGGAAAATATATATAAAAAATCTTTTTAATCTACAAAATGAGTCAAATTAGAAAAAGTAATACAGTAGAATTTCATTTAACCGGCACTATTAAAAGCCAGAGGGTCCGATTGTTAGAATGTTCGGATTACTGGATAACAGCGACGCAAATCATAATAAATTAAATAAATAATTTTATTCGACAGGTTTTATTGTAACAGAAACATATATCAAAATTAACATGTAATTACATATTTAAAAAATAATCCTTAATGAGGATCTGCTTTTGTGCAACTTGTAGTTGTTTTCATTCGACAGGTTTTATTGTAACAGAAACATATATCAAAATTAACATGTAATTACATATTTAAAAAATAATCCTTAATAAGGATCTGCTTTTGTGCAACTTGTAGTCCTTGTTTAAAAAACGGGTGCGGTGGCGCGGGTGAAGGGTGCCGGGGAGGGTGGAGGGGTTATTGAACGTATCGGTTTATTGATGTGCCGGATTAGTGAGATTCTACTATATATAAAAACGATTTTTGACACAAATTGTTTTCTAAACTTATAAATAAAATTATAAATTATAAGATATAGGTAATTAATTGTTGCTGTTAGTCAGTTTGACTAACAACGAATAGTAACAAAGATAACTTAATTGTTATTGTTTTCATAATTTTTGACCGATGTTATAAACCGATTACAATAAATATTGCTAAGCCATCTGAAATCCATACTATTAAAAAAAAAAATTACATTACAAATGCTACATTTTAAAGCCCTCTATGCTCACATACATTAAGGGTATGTTCCGATATACACTGCGAGCACTGCGTAGTGGTCTTACTGCTGAAAAATCCGTTCCGTTATGGACTGCCAGTACACTGCTACAGTACCCTAGAGGAATTCATGACGTCATAAATTGCCGCCATATTTGTACTGTGAGCACTGGAGATTTCGAGGTAAGGTGCTCGCAGTGCTTTTGATCACGTGTTCAGTCGTAACAGAATCAGAAAATGATAAGTTTCTAAATAAACAAAAAAAAAATACTTACGTTTATTTATAAGATGGATTTAATTGATAAATAATTTTTTTATACAATTTTCCAATTTTCTTTTGAAAAGAGGGAATCTTTATATGTATTTATATTCACCTTGCATTAACAAATTTGAAAATGGCGCCAAAAAATAGGATTAACAGTATACTGGACTGCGTTCCGTTTTAAAAAGTCACCAGTATAACTAGCTATAAAGGAACGGGCTTCCAGTATACTAAATTGACGTCATACTGTTCAGTGGTCGCAGTGTATATCGGAACATACCCCATGTTGGTTTTCATCTTCCTTTGTACTAATAAAAAAGTTATACAGCGTGTTTGGTAATATATGTATAATCCCGAAACATGGCCATACAACTTAGCACAAAGAACTTAATTAATATGTCAAAAAACAATTTCACGTAAATTGAGATTTTCATACAAATATTTGAACAATTTGTTTTCAATTAATATTCTACAACCCTGAAAGCTTATACGTGCCGTCCCGGCGTACTCACTCTCTCTCTCTCTCTCTCACACATTACGTCTCACTCACTCTCGTTTCCTAGAATACACTTTGATTTCGCCGACGCGCGCACTTGACTGCGTATGAGTTTACTTGTAAACAATTTAAGATTAAACAGGTACATACCTAGAGACAGTTCTAATCACTCTCTCAGTTCTCACTTGTCAACATTACCTACACCTTACGTCCACTTTATCAGTCCAAGGTCTCGATATGCCGGCCACCGCATAAAACACACGTCTCCATTCGATTCGACACAGACCGTGTTACTCTCGACGTAAAATCATATCCTCTCTCGATGGAATAGGTTTTCGGCCGGCCTTCCTGTATCACACTATGGAATGATGTATGTAACCGATTCACAAGTGCCGCGAAGCACTGTTAAGAAGGAAGACGTCGAGGGTTTTCAGATCTTCCTGACACGTGGCGCTCGTCATAAAGCCACCGAGCCGCAGCAAGATTACCGTCACAAGCACCAACACACAATATCATCTCGTAATATTAGGCATTTGAGTACGAACTCATTGCACTGACCGCACACAAACACAACACACAGGTAAACAGAACGAGTATGAAAAACAAACCAAAAGTCCCTAAAGAACGAAAACGTAAGTTGACCTTCTAAATTCTGAAAACTCACAAGTACACCGCTGAAAGTCTCCGACGCGACTGAAGCGATGACCAAAACTACATAGATAATTATTACAACTCAAACACCAATGTAGGTACCTAAATCAAAAGTACACCAATTTAGGGTTCCGCGTCATCAAATTCTGTGTTAGGTAACCTACATAACAAAAAATCGTTATTTTATTATTTAATTAAACAATGTCTGATATTCGGATCGGGTTTAATTAAATAAAATACGTTCGTTCACGATAAGCGACGTTTATTAACTGTCATCACACTACATCATCCCCCTTACAATAAAAAAATTATTAAAAAAAATGATAAACCTTAATTACATTTCATTCGTTAGTAACATTTCATCTTTTAAAAATTTTATTCTTTCACTTTAATAATACATTGGATACAAGTGTAATACATTGGAATGTCTAGTCAAAACAATCTTGGGTTATGATAATAACCATTGTGTCAGTATTCTAAGTCACAGAATGAATGATCTTAACAAAAAAAAATATAGAGTTATAAAGTCTAAGCATTTAATCATATCAATCTTAACTTTAAATGTATTTGTTTGTATAAAAAATTATTTTATATAAATATTTAACATATATGTAGTTATATATTTTTATGATATATATTTATTTATATATTTAATGTGAATATTGCTCGAGCAATTATAAACTTATGAAACTACAAATTAAGATAGAGCGCTCTATTTTATCTTATTCTAAGTAAAAAGGTTTTTTAAACATTAACTGCTCAAAGCATGATTTCGTTATAAAAATTTGTTTACACGTTTAAAACAAATATTATTTTTCCTTATATAACTTTGTTCGATTTTTATGTATAATGTCTTGCATGTTACCTTTTTGTATTCTGACATTTGTACCTAGGTCCTCTATTACATTATATGATCCTAAATAAATTGGTTGACTTTTATCATTTGTTTCATTTTTTATCAATACCAAATCATCCTTTTTGTAACTCTGTGGTCTTATTGTTTCGTCATATTTCTGTTTACGTATTTCTTTTTGTTTTATTAAGTTTTCTCTTGCGTGATTATGTGCTATTTTTAACCGGTATTTAAGTTCGCATAAATAATCGTCAACATTATAAATTGGATCTATTGGATGATGTGTTATTGATGATGGTAGATTACATAATTTACCGAAAACGAGTTCATAAGGTGTGTATTCTGTTTCAGTATGTACTGTAGTGTTAAATGCAAAGGACCAATATGGCAGCCATTTTGCCCAGTCATATCTCGACTTTTCTGTTTGTATTCTAAGAAATGATCTTAAATTTTTATGTGTGTTTTCTAAAGAACCAATTGTTTCGCGGTGATATGCTGTCGAATGTAGTTTTCCTATGTTTAATAATTTACAAATTTCTTTCATCGTTGAACTTAAAAATTCTGTACCTCGATCCGAAACAATACAACTCGGGATTCCGTATATTAATACATAATTGTTAACAAATGATTCTGCTACAGAAATTGTATCTTTTGATTTTAACGGAAAAGCAAGTACATATTTAGACATTTCACACTGCATCGTTAGTACATATACATTATCATTTTCATCTTTTGGTAGAGGACCTAGTAAATCTAAATAAATCTTTTCTAACGGTTTATATGATGTCGTTGTAATCTCTAAAGGCTGTTTTACGTTTTTCGAATGTTTCATAACTTGACACTTTTTGCATGTCGTAACAAACTTAATTACGTCTAAATTTAAATTACACCATGTATATTTTCGTTTTATATTATTAATCATACGCCTAATACCTGCGTGTCCACTAGTTGGTAATAAATGATAATCATTAAGTATCTTTTGTCTTTCTTTTTCATCTGTAATTCTTTTAACTTTACTTAATATATTTATTCGTGGGCCCTTCCACGTACTTCTACTACTTATTTCCTTTTTTAGTTCTGTTATCAACGTTAACTTATCTTCTTCTTTTATCATATTTATACTTTTTATATTTAATTTTTCACAAAATTCTTGTAACTGATCAGCAAATTCTGCTCGAGTAAAATGCTGTCTGAAACTTAAATCTATAATTAATATATTCTTACAAGGAACGAAAATTAAAACATTTTTTTCGTTTTTTATTTTATCATATTTTGTATACTTCTTATTTATATTATTTCGAGTTTCGAATATTAAATCGACACTATCTATAGGTTTACGTAATAATTCTGATATTATCGGTATTTCTAAATCATCGCTTGGTTTTCGCAGTATTTCTGATGTTTCGGACGTCCTTCGATCAGAATTACTTTGAGAACTTCCGCTTTTCCTACGTTCTAATTTCCTTCTTTGTTTTCTTGTTAACACATTACAATTTTCCTCGCTAGACATTTTCTTTAATTCGTCTGAAGTTACTACTATTCTACTTAAACTGTCTGCGATTACGTTTGTCGATCCTTTTATATAAACGATATTGTAGTCAAATTCTTCCAATTGTAATCTAAATTTTAATAATCTGCTCTCTGGATCTTTTACTTTAAATAAACTTATTAGTGGTCTATGGTCTGTTTGGATTTCAAATCTTTTTCCTATTAAATAAGGTTTAAAATATTTTACATTCCATACTATGCTCAATAATTCTTTATGAATTGTAGGATAATTTCGTTCTGCTTTGTTTAATGGGCGACTTGTGTAAGCTATTGGTTTCATATTTTTATTCATAAGAACGCTACCTATCGCGACTTGACTTGCGTCTGTTTGAAGAATAAAATTATTATTTTCGCTAAAGTCAGGGTATTCAAGAACTGGAGGTTGAGTTAATTTTTGTTTTAATAATACGAAAGCATCTTGGCATTCTTTTGACCAATTAAAAGTTACATGTTTCCTGCATAATTGATTTAATGGTAATGTTATTGTTGCGAAATTGTTTATAAATTTACGATAGTAATTACAAAATGCTAAAATCTGCGAACTTCGTCAGCGTTTTTAGGTTGCGGATAATTTTTTACTACTGATGTTTTATTAGGATCTGGTAAAACTCCCTTTTCTGTTACTAGGTGGCCTAAATATATTACTTCTCTTTTAAGAAATTCACATTTCTGAGGGTTTAGTTTCAAATTTGTTTTTCTGAGCCTTTCGAAAACGTCTATTAAATTTTTATTATGATTTTTTATATTTCGACCAAAGCAAACAATATCATCACAGTAAATAAAACATTTTTCCGGAGTGAGTCCCGATAGAGCAATTGACATTATTCTACTAAATGCAGACGGACTTATCTTTAAACCTTGGGGTAATCGTGTCATTCTATATTGTTTTGAGTTTGCGGAGAAGGAAGTTATGTCTCTACTGTCTTCATCTAGCCGTAATTGGTAGAAGCTATTTGATAAATCAATTTTTGTGAAATATACTGCGCCTGATAGTGAATCTATGATGTCTGTTATATTAGGAATAGGATAAGATAAATTTTGTATTGAATCGTTTACAGCTCTAAGGTCTATTACCAATCGATATGTTTTTTCACCGTTTTTATTAGGTTTCTTTTTGACTAAGAGTATAGGTGAATTCCATGCACTCGAAGATTCCTCAATAATTCCTTGATCTAACATTTCATTTATTTGTTTATCTACTTCTTTGCGTAATGCGAAAGGTATTCGGTATGGTTTAGAATGTATCGGTTGAGCATTAGGCTTTAGAGTAATCGATTGTGTACCTACATTAGTGTAAGTTAATTTGTCTCCTTCTAAATGAAATATATCTGAATATTTATTGCAAATGTTTTGTATAGTTTCTTTATCTTCATTCTTTAAATGATCTAATTTTAATTGTTGTAAAAGTTTTCTTGATCGCGGATTATTATTTTTTGTTTCGCCAAAATGGCTCTAAATGTAAATCAATGTTTTCTATCGACAATGGTTTATCAGTTGTATTTAAAATTACTAATTGAATTTTTCCTTTCTTTACTCTGACTATTTGACTTGCGATATGTAAACCCGGCTTTATTTCAGTAGTACATAATACGTGATCGCATTGTTCTTTGTAAGCATTACGTGGAAGTGAATATGATATTATTTGTTCGCACCGTGGTTGTATAGTTGATGAGTTTATTGTATTGTAGTTATAATATGCTGAATTATTAATTTTGGGTGGCAGAGTTTGATTACTGTTGTTTATGTTCGAAGAACTGTGTGTTGTAATATTGCCACTTTGTTTATTTGAGCTTACTTTAATTTCGCGGAACCCATTCTTTGTATTAAAAGTTATTGTATTTGAAATGAAATTTATATTTGAAATATATTTATATATAAAATCAATACCTAAAATACCATGGAAACCTATTGGTAGTGTATTTACTACATGAAAATTTTGTATCATGTATGTTTTTGTATTTGGAAAATATAAATTTATGTACTGTTGTCCTAAAGTTCTGATTTTACCTCCTATCCCAGAAACGTTAATCGTACTTTTATTAATATTTTGGTATTTGATTGTATCTTGTTTTATTAAAGAAAGATTTGCACCCGTATCTATCAAAAATGTTTTTATTTTGTTATGTACAAATAATTTTATGACAAAACTAGAATTAGTGTTACAAATATAATAATTTCTTTGGTTAGGGACGAAAACTTTCCCGTTTTTAGTCAAATGATCGCTTTGTGTGTTATAGTTTTTCGCGAAATGTGATTGATAATTTCTCCGTTGACCTTGTAGCCTATTATTATTTTGTCCTCTCGTAATATTTTGACGAAAATTTATTTTAGAATTTCCGCGATAATTTTGGTAACGATGTGCTTTATCAGTGTATTCTGGAATAGAAAAATGTGATCTTTGTGGTGGCATATATGAATATCTGTTTATATGTCGTTGCTGATAATTATTGTATGGTCTCCTATATTGACCTCTATATGTAGATCTATGAGGTATGTATGTACCCCTATGGTCACCCCTATAGTTCATAGCTATGTTCTGACGTTGCCTTTGATGGATGTTGTCTTCAACATCCTCTTCTATAGCATCACGAATCGCGTCTTTTAAATTATCATAGTTTCGCGCCGAAATTATTGTCGAAATACGTCTACTACGTAAACCGTTAATGAACTGTCTTATTGCCAATTTTTCGTTAATTGGCTTCAAAATTTTTTCTGATGCTTCATCAGAATTTGCCTGTGAGATTGTAAGTTCGGAGAATAAATTTTCGAGACGAGTTCCAAACTGCGCGATCGTACCATCTCGTTGTGTGGTATTTTGTAATTGTGTCATTAAGGAAGTTGGATTTTAAGATACTATTAAATATTTACGAATATCCGATATTAAAGATTCTAATGAGTCATATTTTTTATTTAATTTAATTTTAGAATTTTTATCTAGTCTTGTTTTTAAAATAAAATTAATTAATGTACTTTCTTGTTCTTTTTCAATACATGATAAATATAATTCTGACGTATCTATTAATTTATGAATTGTATATTGTTTTCCGTCTAACTCGGGTATAAGACTAGAAGCTGTTTTCAAATTAAAGTTTTCCATTTTTATTTTACCTTTTTCCCTACTTATTTCTTCGCTATATATTTGTATTTTAGTATAGTGTTCACTTATTGAATCACAAATATGTAATAGGTCTTTTCCTAAATTGATTCCTTTTAATGTATCTATCAGTTTATCAAATTTTCCCGTTAATATTCTTGCTTGTTCTAGCTTACTTAATACATATTCTTTTCTTTCTATTCTTTTTGATCCTAATTTTCTCAAATCTAATCTTATTTGACTTAAATTTTTCTCTACAGTCCTTAATACTTTTTCATACTCTTCCATTAGTTTATACACAAACGATTAAAATTAAATTTAAATCATTTTTCATGCAAAATATATACTTACAAGTAAAAAAAAAAAGAAAATATTGCAACACATGCTCTTAGGCAAGGTCGTCTTTGATTAAATAGATATTTGTTTTATATATATATGTGCCACTTTATTATGTAACATAAAAGGCCGGTAACCACACCTTGAAGAGATGCGGCATAAAAGGTGGCGTGGCCGTTTCTGGAACCGTTTACGGATCACATTATTTGGATATTACTCGATATCATATGACATTCATTTTAATATGAAATATTATAACATAATCTTTATAAATTAAATTCTCAATATTAATATAATTAATAGAATCTTCTCTGCTTTATGAAATCATCTTCCCGACTCGTTGCATCTAAAACTTATATTTCACTGAGTACATACCGTTATTAGTTCACTTCGTCACTTTTAAATAAACTTTATCTCTCGCCTTATCTCGAACATATCTCGATCCTAGATTCGAACAACTCCCGGCAACTCTACAGGTCAGGAACAGCTCCCAGCAGCTCTACTGGACACGAACTTCTCCCGGCTGCTTTATATTCATCGTCGCTTTATATTATCGCTTTATAGTCTACTATACTCTTGAGTCAGTTTTTCTGCCTGATTTCTCAATATAAAATTCTTCCTTATATGTCTTCTATATAAAATTCTGCATATTGCGATCACTCCGTACAATAATAAAATACCAAGAATCACTAAATTTCTTCACTTCTTGGTTTGCGTAATTCGTATCGGGGGTTATCTCGAACACACCCATTTTTGTAGTTCGTTATTATTTATATAACGTTATATATCACTAACATATTTTATAGTTTATTTATTTATTTAATAATAATGTTGGGGACGAATGCATGTGTTTAAATTAATTATAATATATATTTTATTTTATAGTACATTGTTCACATAATTATGTTTCACTGTATAGTTCATATCTATATAACACTTTTATGGAATATTTATTGTTCAATTTTTATTTTAAATTAGTTTTTACGGGCACTCGGCCCGGCATCGGCATTGCGCGGCGCACGCCGCCGCCCGGCGCGCGGCGCGCGTGCGCTCGCGTCCCGTATATTATTTACACTCTTATGGCCCATCCTGGCAGGGTCGCCATCTGATATTCGGATCGGGTTTAATTAAATAAAATACGTTCGTTCACGATAAGCGACGTTTATTAACTGTCATCACACTACAAATGAAATTTCAATGAAACTTATTATACTATTTTTTTTTACTGACGAAATTGATAATTAGGCTGTTTACTTATTATTACAATTTTATTTACGCTTTTCAGGGTTACAAAAGAAAAAAAAGGCCATAATATTAAAAGTGGTTACCTAATTTAAGACCAAGTCATTAACAAAATTATAAGGCATAAAAATTATTGATTAAATTAGAAAAGAAAAGAAATATTATTTATTATTAGACCTTTCCATTACAACTAACCTTTATTTAATTATCATTTAAACTAAGAATAAGCGAGATATTTAGATTATTAATATCATTGTATAAGTCCGTATTTTTTGTTTCGTGAAAATAACACTGCTTTATGAAAAAAATAACAAAACTTCAAAGCAATTAATCTACAGAACCCTACTGACACATCAGAAACCCGAGTTTCTCAATACACATTGTCGTCGATTTTATGTCTTTGTCGCTCCTTCTTGCAAAGACTAATGTGAGCAATAGTGCAGATATCTAACTTCAATCAAAGTATTTGCAATTTCTTTTTTATTTTGACTGTATTATTAGAGAAGTTTTCTTAATAATAGTTTTTGAAACACCGGTAATCACAAGATTGGTGTACATTTATGGTTAAAAGTCATTTACTACTAACTTTTTCTTTGTTTTGAAATAATAAATTACTCTCGGATGCATATTTATTCTAGGCATTTATCTTTAGATTTATTTAACTTCTGTTATTTTTTAAACTAGTTCGGCACATGGAGTCGATGACCAAATACAACACAACAGCTATTTTTAGGGTCGTCAGCGTACAGTTTTACTTCGAACAAAAAAAAGCTAAATATCTAGGTCATGTGCTGGGTTTCAGACTTAGTGATCATTTTTCTGGGTTTTATTCATCATACCGTATGTGCCATATTCGGGGTAATACCTGTACCAAACACGCTGTATAGAAAATCTTCGCTTGTCTTGCTATGTTGAGTTAGCGTAAATAAAATAAATAAACTCAACTCGATATTTTTTCGAGTTATTCAACCCTTTTTTTTTTTTTTTTTTTTTTTTTTTTTTTTTTTTATACCGAGGGGAACTGGCCTTAACATTTCGCCGGTACCTGACTAGGGCCCAGCTAATCCCGGGCTCTCCCACTGCCATGGGCGATCCCAGTGCAGTGGGCCTACCTTGCAAAACCCCCCGTACCACCTTCGCGCATAGTCCGGTACCCGGTATCTTAAGACTTAAGTCCCGGGTAGATCCGGACCGTGGGGGATACCCGGGTGGTATCCCTCCGTCTCTGCGGGGGGAGGTTTCCCAAGTGGTTACCAAGAAACCTCCCTAGACAACTGGAGGTGGTGCAATGACCATGAGGTAGTCACCCCCATGATCGCCTCCGAAGGGAGACCCGATGCGCTACTGAGCTATCGGGTCCCCCTGTATCGTCTGACTAGGCTCCGACCGATCGCTCAATGGAGCAAAAGGTCGGAGCGATCCCGCTGCCATGGTGTCGACTCCTGGTCGACGTGGCTACCCCCCCCGACGTCGGGCCGGCCGGCCGACCCGTCGCGTGGTGAGTGCCTCGCCGCCGAGCATTCGCCGACTCCATCCCTTCGTCGCTGACCATGACAAACGTAGTCTGCCATAGCCCGCCGCACCCCCGCCGCCGCCGGGCCGCGCGCCGAATCGTCCTAAGACGAACCGACGAGCGGGCCAACGGCGGCGATTGCGCGACCCCGGGACGGCGGCGCCGCCAGGGCCCCTAAAGGCCCCGACTGCGCCGCCGCCCCGGTGCGAGAACGGGGACGTCCCCCCCCTCCGAAGAAGGGTGCATCCCGACTCCGCTCACTCCACATCCCCGCCCCTCATGCCCATTCTCAGACAGAGAATGGTATAGAGGGGACAGCGAGTAGTGGAGCCGCTCCAGGCTACGCCACGCGAGCTAGTGGGCACACTATTGTGTGTCCATTTCGCCCGCGACAGCACCGCCCGGTTCCGCACGCGGTTTCCGGGATCCGGGGACCGGCCATCTTCTGTACCTCACGGGCGGTGGGCGGCAACTCTTGCTGCCCATCACATGCCCGGCATTGCACCCGGCTGCTGTGCAGACTGCGCACTGCGGCACCTTTCCGCATGTTGCAGCTTTGTGCCCTTCTCTTCCGCACCTATAGCACAGGCCGGTGCGATCGATGTTTGCTGTGCATTGCGCTCTCATATGCCCCACTCCCATGCATCGGTAACAACGCAATGGGAGTGGTGGCAGCTCCCTCACCTTCGCACAGCCCCACCCCATCTCTACTCTGCCCTTTTGACATAGGGCTCTAGCAGCCGCCGCCGGGATCTGCAGGAGGGCAACCCCCATCCCCCCGTATCCCGTCTTAATCCGACCCACTCTTATTTGCTCAGGAGAGCAGCCGGTAGCCTCCGCTATCTCCCTCCTCATTTCCTCTTCGGTGACGGTCTCGTCAATCTCTGTAATCCGTACATCCGTACGGATTACCGGCCGCGTCACCCTCACCTCCTCTCCAAGGACCTCTTTCAGCCGTTCGGCCAGTTGGTCGGCCTTGCGGACTCGCTCCTTCTCCTCTCCAGGGACCTCCAACATCCTCGCCCCCGTGGCGGCAATTTTATTGGTAAGTCCCTTTCCCAGCCCCAGGTCTTGCAGGCTGATCCCGTTCTTTGCCTGGCGAAAGACCTCGGCGTACGTCAGCCCTTTCTCTTCCGCCTCACGGGTAATCTCTATTTTGACCGCCGCGGTCTTGGGCAGTCTCTTCCTCTTTTTCCTCTTCCTTCTTTCTTTTCCTTTCTTTTCTGGCTTCTTCCTCTGTTCGGTTCCGCCATCCTTCCTCTCTTTGGGGTTGCTCTCTTTTTTAGGCACACCTGCCTCTTTCTTCTTCTTTTTCTGTCTGCCCTTCTTAACTACCTCTGTCCATCCTTTTTCCTGAGCAGGCTTCTCCCTCTTCTTTTGTCCCTCATTCTCCGCCGGCGGCTCATCCTCCGTAGCGGTCCTTCTTTTCACAATTTTGGCGGCGCGTCCTCCTGACGCAAGTGGCGGGCGGTTCTGGATAGTCCAGACTAAGTCTCTCAGCCTGGCCACTTCCGTCTTGAGTTCGTCGACCTCTCCTCTCAATCTCCCTATGGTTCTGTCACTGGTCTCCTGCTCGACCCTCAGCTTCAGGATCTCCTCTTCCATCCTTTGGTTCTCGGTCCTGTGGGCGCGGTACTTGACGTACATTTCCCGCACCCACGAGGTTTCGAACATTTTGCTGAGGTCAGCGGTATCCTCCTCAAACTCCTTCAGAACCACAGATAGTTCCTCCTTAAAGGACGAGGGCACGTCACCCCTGGCGTTTATGACTCGTTGAGCGTCCTGCAGAACCTCAATCATTTCGGCACAGAGTAGATCTCTCTGTTCGCCGGTCTTCTCGATTCTCTGCAGGTTCTCTTCCAAGTCTTTTTCCTCCTCTTTTTTCTCGTCTCTTTCTTCCTTCCCCTCCTCCAACTCCATATCCTCTTCACCCGAGGAATGGTCAGAGGTCTCCCCTTTCTTGTCCTTCTTTGCTATCACAATTTCCGGGAGCAGGCTTCCGCTTCTCTCGGTTGAGCGACTCTCCTCCCTTCCTCTCTCACTCAAGCGTATCTCTTCTTCCTCTTCGCTGCTTGGCTGATCTTCGGCCAGCTCGTCTTCCTCTTTCTCGACTTTTGAGCGACGAGATTTCGTCGGATGCTTCCACCGTCCTCTTCGTGCCGTTGGCACTTTGGCATCCGGCGAGATCTTTCGATCGCCAGTGTCGTCCTTTTCCCTCACTCTCTTCTTCCGGCCAGTTGATGGCCCCAGGCTCTCCTCGTCTTTCGCGCTGTCATATGTCGGAGCCAGCGTCTCCTGAAGTCTGTAGTTCCCCTCCACCGAGTGTGGGGAGCCAGCGGGTAAGGGAGGCGATAAATCGCGTCTCATACCCGCTGAGGCGGACTCTCCGGCTTGGTGTCCGGTACCGCCCGGTGGTAGTCTATTTTTCCTAGCAGACATTTCCCATGGTTTTTACCTCTTACGGGCGAGGTTACCCACTCCTCCTACTCCACTCCTCTTCTCCCCACTGGGTAATTTTTTAGAGAGGTTTTCTTCCTCGCAGCCCCCACCCGCGGGTGGCGGCCCCCGGCCCGGCACTACGTACCGGGTTACGGTCGTGACCGACGGTGACCGAGATCACACGCCGCCCACTTGTTCTACGACACCCCGTTTCGCGGCCCTTAGAAGGGCCTTACCACCCCCCTAAGCCACGACGCAGGACGTCCCCCCCTCACTCCTGACCCCCTAAGGGGTCACCCCTCACTTCCCCCCCCTCGGCGGCCGCTACCCGGACTATCCAGGACGCCCGCCGAGCCCCAGTCGTCTGACATCAGCCGTGGCGGCTCAAAGTATCGAAAGACACTTTGAGCGGCCACGTTGCCCGGGGTGCACCACGAGGAGGTTGCCAGACATCGCACCCCGAGTTATTCAACCCTAGCGAACACTAACAGGTCTATAGTTTTATTTTGTGGTTTAGCACCGTTTGTGCTTAGGCATTTAGATCACTCACAAACTAGAAAGGGATATACCCAATGACATATTATTATTTAGTGTGTTAAAAGGGAAACGTCGGGCAAGGGATAAGGCACAGTAGTTGTAGCTTTTCGGGAATTTGGAATAATTAGGATTATTCCAAAATGCCAAGGGTGTAAGGATAAGATGAATGATTTTTCACATACAAATAAATAAAATTGGAGTGTCTGTTTCTAATATTAGGGGGGAGGGCCTGGTCCACCCCGGGTATGCTACCGGGTATACATCACTAGCTGCAGTTATTTGAAGCCCCCGCCTTCAAATAACTGCAGCTAGTGATGTACCGTGCCCGAGCACACTCCCAAGGACTGGAAATTTTGTTGGAAGCATTGCCGGCAACGCTCCCAAAGTGGGAATTTGCTGGGATTATTGGATAATTTTTTCGAGTTTTCAAAATATTTCGTTTGAATTTGAATTTTTTTATGGTTACCTGTGTACTGGATACGAAAGTTGACATTTTTATATCATAATAACGGATATTCCCAGGATACTGGCAATGTTCCCGGCAAAATTCCCAGTAATATTTCCAATTTATTGCCAGCAAAGTTCCCAAGAAACATTTAAGCGATGGGTATCTATTTAGTGTAGAATATCTTACGAAATTAATATCAAAAGTAGATAATTAAAACAGTTAAAAGAAAATTAATTATTTTTCAATATCAACATATGAAAACAATAACTAAATAGCGTTTCCGTAAACAAATTATAAAATTAAAATAAACAAACCAACTTTTTATTAATATTTTTTATGCATAATTAATATATACTAGGTACCTATATACTAATACTGTAAAGATGTAAAGTCTCTAAGTTTGTTTGTAAGAGCGAGGGGGGGTTATCTTTGCACATTCTGATTCGAGCATTAAAATTCTTTCACCTACGAGAAGCTACACCGTATTTGGGTGACATAGGCTATAATTTCAACGGGCGATGTTGCAGGAACACAGTAAGTAATATATACATTTATACAGTGGTCTAATGAAATCATAAAACATCAATAATTTTCCATTTATTTAAATTGATATTTACTTAAATACTAGTCTAAATTACTTTTTCCTGTTGTATCTTTTACGAGTATGAATATGCGAGAATGTGGAAAATAATCTCTCAACCGAAGCTGACGTAGCAGGTACTGGTAAAATTTTAATTGCTATTTGATCCAATAATGTATTTTCGAAAAAGTCATCCACCACTATTTTGGATCGATTGTATTAGCAGCTTGCCAAATAATATTTTTTGCATATAGCCTATTTCGACATTTATATTCTGATAGTTCTTTTATCAATTAGCAGATTCATCGTTAGTAGTGGCCAAATTCATAATAGCATTACAGCCTTCTAAATAATCTTCTCTAAATAGGAACCACGAGATTTTGGATCAAACAGCTGCAAAATGCAAATTATTCAAAGCATTCTGTTTTCGTTCAAGAAACTTAAGGAGTTATGGTAAATTATCTTCTAATACATCCATTGCGTTTCAGCTATTTAAAAGCTCCTCGATATCTAATAACGCTCCATAAACTAAATGTATTGTTCAGTAATCTCCCTCAAGCTTAGAGATCCAATGCACAATTGGCGTAAAAAATCTGATATGATTTTTAATCGTGGCCCATTTTGATTCACTTAAGATATTTTTTTTATAGTTATCTAGTTCCCGAATGTCAGTGATCACCATAGACGGAAGTATAAGCGTTTAAAAAAAAACCAAACAATGTAAATAACTTCCCCATCTATGTAGTTTTAACTGGTAATACGAGCGCTATATTTATAGATTTATCCTCAGAGTCTTTTGAATTCGGATTTTAGAATATGTGATTTTGAATTTTTTGTAGAATTGCAAGATTCTGGTGTTCTCTTTAAAAAATTTATCCATATCCTCTGGTCTAATACATTTAGAATTCGGGTCAACCCTAACAAGTGCCAGGGTATCATAGTGGGTAGTACGCGATTTTTGGCGAGGGTGGATATGAGCTCTGTCACTCCCCTTAATTTTAATGGCAATCTTATAAAGTTTGCCCCTCACGTTGTCGATCTGGGTATTTGCATTGACAGCTCACTGATCTGGAGGACGCAGATTGACTCTGTCTGTAGTAAAGTAATTGGCGTACTTAGGTCTTTTTATCAATTCAAAAATTTCCTTCCCATTTCCACTAAAATACTCCTAGTCCAATCAATAATCTTTCTTATCATTGATTATGCTGATGTGTGTTATGCTGACATCACGCAGGAACTTCTAAACAAACTGGATCGTTTACTCAATAATTGCATTCGCTTTATTTTCTGCATTCGTAAATATGATCATGTCTCTGCCTTTAGGAAAAAGTTGAAACGGCTAACAATTCGCCAGCGTAGGGATCTGAGGATCCTTTCCACTCTCTATTCTATACTTAAAGATCCGTGTGCACCTGGATATTTGAAATGTAAATTTCAGTATCTAGGTGCTTCTCACAGCCGTAATCTTCGTTCAGACAGCAAACAAACTCTCATTTTTCCTTCTCACCGGACAGGTTTCATTTCCAATTCATTTTAGCTTCAAGCTATACGACTCTGGAATGTACTGCCTTCCCACATACAAGCTGCTCCAAATAAACTTGCTTTCAAACGTCTACTGCGCGAACATCTATTGAATTCTTCTGTGGTTTGTGGTTAAATTGTTTATGTAATTATATATATATATTTATTTATGTATGTATTATGCATAGATATTGGTAGTTGTAATTTAATTTTTCACATTGAAACTGTTTGGCTCTCTGTTTCATAGTTGCACCGCCTTTTTTTCTCTGCTCTCTGCTAAAACTCTCCGGTTGACTGGTAGAGAATGCCCCCATGGCATTAAGTCCGCCATTTGTACATTTTAATTTGTGCAATAAAGCTTAAATAAATAAATATTGCCGACGGAGCATTGTTTACATGCGTTTACAAGATGATACACAAATTTGGTTGCGTTCTTTAATGTAAAATTATCGCCACAAAAGTTACATTTATAAGATTTATTTCGTCTCTGTTTTCTTTGAGTCGCAAACAATGTACATACTAGCAAAACGGGAGCTGCAGTATTATGTTTATTATAAAACGTTGAACTCGTCGTTGAGCGCAGTGCTGTCATAGCATAGAGATTCAGGCAAATAAAAATAAGCACAAAGGTAATAAAGTTTTATTTAATTTAAGTTCTATGATGTGACACCGCTGCGCTCGACGACGAGTTGAGGATGTTTTTAACATATTATTAGATATTGTAGAAGGCGTTACGTATTGAAGTTAGAATCATAACGAGGCAGTGATTTAGTATGCTTATTCATCTATATAATACGACAAAAAGTCCTGGGAACTTTCGGCAATTATTGGGACAAATATTGGAGTGGAAAATTTCCGGCAGTGGCAATATTCCCAGATGTGCATCACTAACTGCAGCCATCCGCCAAAATCATAATAATATAATAAAGTAACAAATGTATGCACGCGCGCACGGGGGGTGGTGTGGGCCTATAACCGTGCCGGGCCTCCGATGAGGTTAGTTCGCCACTGTTCATCATACGGTACATTTATATTGTATGTCTGTTTGTTTCGGCTAATCTTTGATACAGCTGGACTTATTTTGACGGGACTTTCACTGGCACATACTTTCCATGCGGGCGAAGTCGTGGGCACGGCTAGTACCTACAATATAAGGTAAAGGGATGATAAACTTTTTACGCCGGCTCCACACGTTGGCCCCAATATTGTCCCCAACGCTACTCGTCCAACGTGTTGATCTAGAAAATGACATTGGTCCCAACGTTGGGGCGAGCGTTGGTAGTTGGCCGGCTCGTGTCGATTTCATCAAGAGAATCTGTGCCAACGCTCGCTATCTCGTATAAGCGGCCGCCAAGCATTCTCTGAATGTCATAACAACGCAGTGTCACTCTGCCACAGGCTGGCTGATACGTGATGCATACGTACTCATGACGATTTTTTTGTTATCATAATGTTTTATTCTTGATCATTAAACTACTACACTTTTAGTAATCATTTTTAGGTAATAATTACTTTAAGTAATAATTTAACTTTTTATAGGTATCAACCCAGTTGTTGTTCTGTACAGCTATAGGTAGGTATAAAGAATCATGTCCAATTTTGACCTAAAAATTTACTAACGCATCTGGTGATGTGATGTATATAAAAATAGTTTATTTTTTACTTATTTCATATTAGGAAATTAAATCATAAAATTAGGTCAGTAAATAATTGCTTGGCTGATCATTATTTTCAAAAAGTACTATGATAATTTTGCGATTCAGACACTAAAATAACGATTTTTTTTTTAGATTTATTTATATATTTACGAGTCCAACTTTAAAAAGATTCAATTTTAATGCAATAACATTTAAAGTAGCTTCACAATTATCTCGAGTTTTAACAGCTGATATAACCTCAAAACATTATTTTCTAATTACAAATATCTCTAGTCTACATATAAAAAATGCTAAGATATTATTCTATTACAAGCAAAAACTGAAAAAACAAGTGACATGTTAATCAATGTATGGAAATAGACATGATTCTTTTAAGAGCATGCCTGAGGTGAGGTACTGTGTATTTTATTTATTGTGGTACTACGCTGCGTTTCTTTACTATCGATAAAATTAAATGCAGTATCGTCCGTTTGTTATGTTAAGGTAAAGTGGTAAAATTTAAATATTGAGCAACCTAGTGTGGTTTTTTTTATTAATTGATAAACGCAATATGTTTTTTTATTAAACTTCGAACCTTTATGTCTTTCTTTTTCTCCATGAATTTCAGCATCGTCACCATACAAACAAATGTTTCTTTATATGAGTTTTATATTCCAAATTAAATATGACTCACAATACTTGGACCTATTTGACCATTGTCCTTTTTGTTTACTTACCTATTCTTTTCTGGAATTCACAAAAAGAAAACTGTTTATTGTAATTAACGATTGGCTAAATTTCACAGGATTTACATATTACATTGATGGTGGTAAGCATGGTTAGCAATTTTAAATGGGGAAGTCGATTAATATGGCCGATGAGCCAACTGGGCGCTAGTTGAATGTCTGATAGTATAGTACCGCTACGTGAATTTGAATTCTATCTTCGAGCGGAATCGCCAGTGAAAATGTGGAAGCCCTTACCGACGGTCAACCAATTAGATTTAGCTTCAAAATGAACGTTCTAACCCGTTTGAAGTTAAACAAAGTTTCGCTATGTGTGGAAAGTTGGTGTTGCTAGCGGTGAATCGAGTGTTTGTGACTGGGGAGAGAAGCTGGAATGATTGTGTGGTTGATATTTGTATGTGTTGCAGGTTAGTGAAACTTCTGAATATATTTTAAATTCGCGAATGATATAGTTGTGCTCTTGATATAATCTTTTGCTTCATTGTAGTAGGACTCTTATGAACCTAGATTTGTCGGTGCATTTGTCATTTAAAGGAGTTATATATATCGTATGACCAGAAGTGTGTTTAAATTTATTTCTTATTATTTTTTATTTTTAATAAGTTTTGGTGCATCTTCTATACATACATAAAATGTAAGTTTGAAATGTCTATATCCTCTGCTATTTGAAAAAAAACATAACTGGGTATTTTTGACAAAACCAAAGGACCTATTATTTTATTCATTCACGGTAGATGATTCTTTGAAATAGAATAAAATAACCTATGGTATACTAATCGGGAAATCTAGAAATGTCTTCCTGATTTTGTTAAATCATAAGCGTGATAATCTGTACAATAGAGACAGTGTTAGCATATTCGTCCCTCAAAGGCCGGCAGCGCGCTTGTAGCTCCTCTAGTGTTGCAGGTGTCCATGGGCGGCGGTAATCGCTCACCATCAGGTGATCCATCTGCTCGTCTGCCCCCTATCCCATAAAAAAAGAAAAAAAAGGTTCTTTCCCCATTGCATCATAAATTATCGAATAATGCATTTCTATGGAGTCGTATTTAACGTTCTGAAATAGATAAAACCATATTTTTGGAGAAACAAGCCTTTAGATCTTCAATATGGCATGGACAGAAACAAACAGGAGAACGAGCAATATTCTACCGCAGTGGACCACTGCGGATCGTCGGGTGCTAACTACAAATGCAGCCGGAATCAACGGATTTACATGCATATATCACACCGAACTTCGAGGATAACTTATAAATAATGTTAATTTCTAGAGGCCAAAACGAGTACCCGTCAATAAGATTATACGGCTCAACAAAAAGATCTCTTTTTTTGTTGCCCTGGATATTCCTGCAGATTTATATATTTTAAGTACCCAATTTGCGAATATATTCATAAAAAATATTTCGTTGGCTCTAGTTTTTTTTTTAAATTTGGTTTATCATAAGTTTAAAATTGGTTCTGCAAGAAATTAATGACTCTGACCATTAATGACCAGTGTGTGTAGATTTGAAGATGGTGAACTTTTTACTTGGTTAGCAAAGTGGATACACCAAATACCCTTGCTTTATTTGTTTATTGGACAGCAGACCAAAGCATTTTCACTGGGAACAAAATGTTTGGCGTTTGAGAAAATCCTTAACTGTTTGTAAAGCCAATGTAATAAATTAGCCACGTTTAAGTAGAAAAAACATACTCCTGTCACTACACATCAAGTTGGGTATGATGAAACAGTTTGTCAAAGCAATGGACAAGGAAGGTTAAATACATTTGTAAAATATTTCCTAAGCTGAGCATGGAAAAGTTAAAAGCTGGAATATTCGACGGTCCTCAAATACGAACATTGATAAAAGACAAAAATTTCAAAAAAGTTATGACTGATGCATAAGAAACAAGAAAGTAGATTAGTAACACACACATTAGTAACAGAAGATATGATACAAAGAGAATAGAAACACATAATGATTGACACATACAAAAGATCCTCAGGTGATGTCGGTTGACACAGAGGAGTACCACACCAACGCTAATATTAAATATTAGTGCACATATATTAGTTTCTGGTCAAATTCTTATTTAATTCCTCTATTTGTTATCTAGTTATATCATCATCAGCTTATTAATATCCCTACTGCTTCAGCACATGCCGGCCAGGCATTCCTGCATAAATGAAATTGTAATCGAATAGGAAGAATGCACAATATCCCACCACGCGGAGCCAGTGCGGATTGGTGGGTGGTAATGACAACAGATGTTTATGACATTGGCTTAAATTGGCTCAACGTGCTAACCACTGCGCCATTGGGCCCCTCGGAAATAATATAAAATTACAAACGAACCTAATATTCTCATTATGTCTTTATTGCTTCCGACAGACTATAGCTTTCTATAACTAATAGAACTGTAGCGTTCTATGAAAGACAATATATATTTTAGGTATGTATTTATTTGATCATAGTTGTTTTTTTAAGGTATAGATAATTAGATAAAAAATCAACCATCGATTCACGAACTCAAGACTCGATGCAAATGAATGTTGTATTCATAAATTTTTATGTAGTATTTCGAATTTATTAAATATAATATATATAATTTTTGTTATATCGGATACTATATACTTTCGTATTTACAAAATTGAGCATGCAAGCCAAGCTATTGATTTAAAATTAAAAGAGGATTAAATTTGAGAAGGAAAGTATGTGTTGAAACCTATTCCGATGTCTTTGGAAATTTACATTATAAATTATAAGTAAAATTTGCAATTGCGAGATAGAATTTCTAGCAATAACTTATTAGGAGAAAGCAGCCTCCTACGTGAGCGCGCATAGATTTATTAACTCTATGTTGCCGTAATATAAGCAATCACACTTAAATGCTAATGACTTGTTTAGTAAACATTTGGTTTAAATATAACCAAAAAGGGTTTCCGCCAAATCCCATAGAAAAAAACCCCAGTCCCGGCGCAAAAGATTGGTATTCATTTTTTTCCAATTCAATGTCAATTAGTACAGTAACATGAAGTTTTTCTTAAAAAGTATCATGTTTGCATGTACCGCCTATGAAAATTTTCTGGGCAAAATAATCATGTTAGCCACCGAATCAGACAATAGTGACCCTTGATATTGTTTCTTATAATAATTATCTAAAATCTGAGATACAATTCTTTTGCGCCGGGACTGGGGCAATTTTGGCGGATACCCTTTGTGTTGCCAATAGTACTTTATTAAATATTATGTTATAAATATTGTACTATATTTAAAGCCTACTATATACTGATGCTGTTGGAGAAATAATAGTACGCAAAATTACTATATTTTTAATACAGAAATAAAACAAATAAATATTCATTTATGAAAGCGTCTAATACTTTTTATTAATGCGACAGATTAGATAGTAAGTTCCTTTCGCCCTCTAAAAAAAATAATAATTTTATAAGCATACTAGCTTTTCGCCGTGGTTTTATATGAGACAAAGAAACATTCCTTTTGAATAACCCTTTCTATTAAAAAAAACCGCATCAAAATCCGTTACGTAGTTTTAAAGACTTAAGCATACATAAGGACAGAGAAAGCGACTTTGTTTTATACTTTGTAGTGATTGCTGATAGGCTTAATTGAATAAAATATAATTTCATTTTTAATATCAGACAGTCATTACATAGTGTGTAGGTATATCTTAACGCATTTGTCTTAATTAATGTTCGTTTTCTGTTGAATTAGATAGCAGGTACTACCTCGTGTGTTCATAAGTTTTGAGACAAACTTTTTACTGAAAAAATTAAATATTATGTTACTGGCTGTTATTTTTGGCTGTAATATTATGGCTGTTATCGATTTTGAATTTGGAATGTTACCTTTTAGTTTATTTGTATCGCAATTTCATTTGTTTATATTTTTTCGCGATGGAGGGAACGAAACAATTACATGCAACCAATGATATTAATATGTCTAGATACGCAATACATACCAAAAATCTGAAGCTACTAAAACTAAGACGTTTGTCTTAGTTTTTTCGTTTTTCACTTCATTACTCATTCAACTCCCGCCAAGAAAGTACAAAAAAATGTTCCGCAAAAACGAAGAAAAACAGTGGATAAAATACGATTCTCTTTCACAAATACACGTAATACGAAAGAATATTAAGTTTCACACTTAATTCATTAACATTTTTGGCAATAAATACAAAATTAAAGTTAGGATATAAAATAAAAATATTTAATTTTGTACAAATAAAATTTCGACATTTTGTCGTCAGTGTTGCCGCTGCTATTCACTTTCAATTTTCCCAGGTATATGGGAGCCTTTTCTTATTATTTTACGTGGCTATAATTTATCTAAATATCTTTTTATAATTAATTATATAGCTCGGCTTTAGTATAGGCAACTGCGCTTATTGTGTTGATATTTACACGCACACAGATGCTCATGTGGTTTAATTTTGTCAATGCGTGGAATTCGTTAGTTGTCGAGATACAACTTTTGAAAATACGTAAAATTGAACCTTTGTTTGATGTTTTATGAACTTTGACAAATGTTTTTGTCTTAACCACTGGCTTTATCGAAAAACAAAGGGATATATATGCACAGAGCCTACTTTCGCGATTGTTTATTTTTTCAAAGTTTTTTCGAAGAAATTTTTAAAGTTACAGTATTTTACTAATTGATTTTATACATATATCTACACTACTCGTTCATTCATTCATCACAATGGGTGAAATTTTCGACAGCTGGCAATACAATATCAATTACCCATTTTTCCGTTCATTCTGGTGTTCGCACATATTCTGTCTTTGTTTAATTTAAGGTTAAATCGTGGATATGAGAGAGACAAATATAATAAACCTATTTATATAATAGAGTATAAATATTATTTGCAAAGCTACGTCCTGATTTCGGAAAAGTGCTACGCTTTTTGGCGCGTTTGTTGTATGGAATTGCTTCTCTAGTTATTAAACTCATTGCATGCAACTGTCATTTCGATATTTAAGGCGGAAAAAAAACTGATGCAGTTTTCTGCGAGTTGAAAAGTTTTCCTGTTAACCGTAACTTTGTTTATTACACAATACAGCGGTACAAAGAGACAAGTTCTCTACAAGATCAAAGGAGTGGTCAGCCACGCTTTGTGAGGACGCCTGCGAACATCAAAATCATACGAGAGCGACTTCGCCGAAATCCATGTCGCACTCGGAAGAAACTCGCTCTGCAGACTAATATTTCGTGCATTTCAGTGAACACAATACTGAAATATGACTTTAACGAAAGAAAAAGTTCACTTTTAAAACGATCGTCTTCGTAAGTTACGACGCGAACATTGTCCATTGCTGCTGAGGAGACATGATGCCTGGAAGATACTCTTCAGTGACGAGAAAATTTTAACGGTCGAATAAAAGTTCAACCGACAAAACAATAAAGTGTACGTTAAAAGTAGCAAGGATGTCCCAGCTTCTGCCTCGTAATGTCTCGTTCATTCATTATCCAGCTAATGCGATGATAATGAGTTTCGTATGAAGGTGTCACTCCGCTCCATTTCTGCCAACAAGTTGTCAAGGTGTAAGCCAAAAATTATTAGAGTGACATTTTAGAGCCCGTGGTAAAACCCCCGTCTGGGACGTTATTTCACAATAAGGATTGGGTTTTTCATCGAGACTCGACGCCATCCTATAAGGCAAGAAGCACCCAAGCTTGTTTGAGGGAGAATGTGCCGGCCTTCATCGTGGCGGACGAGTGGCTCTCCTCCAGCCCCGACCTCAACCGGCTGGATTATTCTTTATGGACTGAGTTAGAGCTCAGGGCTTGCCCAACGTCTCACTCAAACTTGGAGTCACTGAAGCGAACCCTTGTTCGAGGAGCAAAGCTGATTACGCTAAAAAAGATTCCTGCCGCCTTTGATGATTGGCAAATCGTCTAAGAGCTTGTATTAAAAACAAGGACGGTCATTTTGAATAAAATATATATTTTATTGTTGATTATTATCTATTTAATGATTACTAAAGATTTTAGAAATATAAGTTAATTATTAAAAACGTTACGCAACCATACGCAACCCATAGGAATATATTTATTGTAGCGATACTACAATTTTTGCCGAACATTTAAAAAATACTATTTTTCGCTGAACAAATGTCGTCATCCCTATCAATAATACAACAGCAAGTTGTCGGTCCAAAAGTTTATATTTAGTTTAAACTATTGGCCGCCTCCTGTAAATTGACAATGACAGAAGAGAAAACGTCGAGTCGAGGAGACATGTTGACTTATTTTGGTCAGATAATGGTCTAAACCTTATACTAAAGTTAGTCCTCGTTTTATAATAAGACGGCATGTGTCTGATTAAATGAATAACTCTTAAGTTTATGAATGGGTTCGAGGGCGTATTTTATTATACAGTTACAAGATACTTTCACTATGAAGCGGTTGCGCCAATGCACAGTCAATAAGCCCTTCCCTGAATACTAAAATAAATTCTCGAATAGTATGGCAGATAGGAATCACGCTATCGTAACGCAAACTTGTTCTGCATAGATAATGTAAAAATATCGTTATGGACGTTCCGCTTGTAGGTCCGGAATAACGATGAATTTTATTTTATCATACTTCCTTACTTTGTATTTATTATGAAAAATGAAAGTTACACTGAGAGTGTACCTGGGTATATGCAGTTGACATACTTGTCTACTGTATATACTCAGATGTATGCATATACTGAATACAACTATGTCGTAATACAAATTACTAATTTGCATTACCGACAGGGAATATTATGCAAAGATATCGATGTAGATGTCAGCACTAGCACATGTAGTAAACAAACAAACTTTTTCGAGCATTCGTCTCTTGGAAATGAATAAATTTCTTCCTTCTTAAGTATCTATATCCAAATGTTATTTTATTGGATTAAATAACACTATCATTCACATCATTGCTGTATTTTTTGATGTGAGAAGGAAGGAAATCGTTCATTTCCAAATAACAAAATGTTCAGAGAAGTTACATAGTTTGTACAGTTTGGTTACAAGTGTAGTTTTTTGTTAGTACATGTGCTAATGTTGCTATCTACGTCGAGCTTTGCGCAATATTCCCTGTTGCAATAATTATGTCAAAGTCAAAATAATCTTTATTCAAATGGACTTCTTAAAAAGTATTTTTGAATCGTCCAAAATTTTTTTCTCTACCGCTCGTTCAGGACGTCTTTTAGCTGATAAGAAGAACGAGCAAGAAACTCGCCAGCTCTACTAGGAGTAAAGACATTTACAAAAATGATGGCATGGTTATTACCAGATCAATACATTATAAGAAGAGAGAGAAAAAAGAACTTGGTCTTATAATGATAACATAATCATTTAATAATAATGGAAGCAAGATAATTTTTGATATATAATGAGTTTAGAAGTAATCACCTATCCAGTTGCTGGATCATCTCAAGTCCAAACATTCTTATCTGTTATATAATCGGATAACTTATATTATTTTTTAATAAGTATTTTTTTAATAGAAGTTTTAAACTGCATGATATCTAATTGTTGTATTTTGCTTGGGACCTTATTGTAGAAGCGCACACAAATACCCCTGAATGAGTTATTAACTTTTTGCAGTTTAGTGACAGGCACCGTTAATTTATTTTTATTTCTTGTATTAAAATTGTGTACATAACTTTTTATAGAAAACAAACTAATATTTTTACGAACTTACATTAAGTTCTCGTATATGTATTGAGAAGCAACAGTTATTATGTCTATTTTCTTAAATTTAAAGAGTCTTAAAGAGTCCCTAATCCTAAGATTATAAATTGATCTAATTGCTCTTTTCTGAAGCACAAAAATCGTTTGTATGTCGGCAGCATTTCTCCACATTTCCCGGCAGGATTCCGTACGACATCACACTTTAAAGTAACTGAAGTATATTAATCGGGCAGTATCTATGTCAGTTAACCTACGTATCTTTATTACGACATATGCTGCAGAGCATATGATCTCTACGAAACTTAGTGTAGACATTTTCAAATTGTATTTGAAAAATAAACAATGGAATCTTTATTGGCCTTTCCATAGCTGTTTATAGGCCTTCTCGATCACACGCTGTTTCTTTCTATCCTGGGCTTTGAGGATCCAGTTTTATCCGTACAGACATGCAATATCTTTTTGGTTGTTATCCGACAATACTTGTTCCTGTCGTTGGTCTCCAACACTGACTTTATTTTCCATCCGTTCTTCGGTAACATTTCCCGTACAACGCCATCTCTTCTTTGCACAGACATGTGATATGTCGGTCACTTTACATGTACGCCTGCTTATTTTTGTGATCCTTAGTCTATCAGGTATTGTAATACCGAGCATAGTCCGCTCCCATTTTCCTCTCTTCTACTTTGAGCTTGCAGATTAGGTCTAGTAAAGGTTAAGGTCTCAGAACTATACAATTGAATACCCATACTAATATGTTTTTGCAGGTGTGTCGGCGGTAGAGTGGGATGCTCCAACACCTTACGATCCAGTGTGGCTTGCCAGTGTGCAACAGTATCCAGCTGTGCCCCCACTTAACGAGACTAGATTCTGGTGGGGTTGGGTCTATGAGCAAGATGTACAATTCAGATTGTTTACTAGGTATGAATTAATAATGGCTCAGTTACACTGGTCGATGACATCCGTGTGCGGCTCTCTTTCATTGATCAATATGATTTGAGATTGTTTTATTGACCAATAAGTCAATGCAGAGCTCTCTTGCACTCCAAGTGCTGACCCCATCGACTAGTGTAAATGAGGCAGAAAAAAGTTACAGTACGTACGCAAAATATGTTCTTATTTTATGTAAGGTTAATCCTCTATAGCAGATGTTTTAGTAACGGAAATCAAGCCATGTTTTATAAATGTAAGGCTTTAATTTACATCATAAATGATATATTACTGCACGGACGCATATAAGGGGGGGTTTTGGGAGTCCGGACATATCCATACATACCATTCATATCCATCTTACTTCTCCAACAGAAAAAAAATATACATGCAGCACGTCTATTGTAGAAAACGATAGTTGCTGTGCAGCGTGTCCCTAATCAGATGGCTATAAAACATAAAATACTAAATTTAGTACTTTGAAGTAACAACTTTGTTACTTTTGAATAAATATTACAATACTCGTACATACATTACATTACAACTTTTTTTTTAAAGGCACCTACTCAGAGTAACTTAAGTTATATATTATAGATTCGTATATATTATAATTGTTTTTGCGTGTTTTAGTCGCAGGCAATATTTAATTTGTAAATGATAGATTTTATTCGTGTTAGAGCTCTGTTTTTTGTTTTGGGGACCCCCGCCTTGTCAAAGCTATAGCTACGTCCGTGTATTACTGTATTACAGGTGGCTTGATGCGTATCTTGTATTACTGAGGCCTCTGCCATACATGGCTGAAATCAGCCTGTCCCATATTTTAAGTAATATAATATATATATCAATAAGATTGAATATATATTGATAATTATAATCTTACTAATATGTATTGTGAACTTATTAACGTTAAATTTTTTTCTTGATATACAGACGTAATCCGTATGAGTTTCAAGTCTTAAAAATCAACGATTCCATGTCCTTGTGGGATTCAAACTTCGATTTTAATAAAAAGGTGAAGGTACTTACTCACGGGTGGCTCAATCATGGAGACAGTCCAATGCCTGAATCGATCAAAGAAGGTTTGTATGAATATATATATTACTCTTTGGCAAGTAGGTAGTGTTTGTAGTGGGTAATGTATGCATAGCAAGTAATTAAGCGAGCACCAACATGCTGCTTATTCCTGTCTCACATAACTGTTTCTCTTTAGGTATCATAAAATCGAGATGCACTAGAACTGCATCAAATATTAATACTGGTTTGTGAATAAATATCAAGGTTTCAAGTTACGCAGCATAAAGTCTGTGTACTGATGAAGTCGTGACAATTTATCAAAATAATTTTATCTCTCTAGATAAAAAAGGTGGTCAAGATCCCGTACCACCGTTAATTAAGTACAGACTCAAATTGATTTGAGAAGCCTTTTGGAACCTGATGTGTCGACTGTGCACCTTAGGTTACCGCAATTTTGTTTAAAACAATAAGTTTAAAATTAAGTTGTGAAATTTGACAGATTTGTGTAGTCTGACGTGTTGTTGACTGTACAAATGAATTTGAGCTCTCTAAAAAACAAATACTAAAACGTTAACATACATTTTACTAAGAAAAATATTACTTAATAGTCGAAAAAATTTAGACGATAAGCTTTTAGTATAACATCTCAATTTAAAACCTTTCTATTACCTTCGAATTCATCTATTATCCGTATCGTTTGTAGTATGTGAAGAATTTATTAATTACTGCTACAGGGAAATGCTTACTCGATAATGTACTGCATGGATTTGACCTAGCTAGAGTCTATCCAACCATACTAAGTAAGCCGACAATCAGCTATTCAATGTTTGCCTAATTTGGTTTGAAATCTGAAGGAGGAAAGAAGCGATTTGGTATAAGGGACGTATCAAGCGTAATTTGTAGATGTGCTACTTAGATTATAATGTACTTATAGAATAAGAAACTATAATATTAGGAATAATGAAACCTGAAAATCATCATACGGCTGACGATGATAATAAAACCGAAAGGAATTAGTTAATAAACAAACAAGTTATGAATAAATGTTCATATTTCAGTAAATAATTTAAATATTTGATTTGTTTTTGCATATTTTGTTGATTTGAACTTGAAAGCATGTTGCATGATTAAAAGACAACATCTAGATAAGCTGAATGTATACAAGCATAATTTATAATAAAAAGATAGAAGATAAGATTTGTTTGTAATCTTTACAATAGTAAAGATATATGCAACAGTTTGTTAGTTAGAGATAGTTGGATAGGTTGTAGATATTTTCGGTTTAATATAGTAATATACTTAAATGTTTAGCTACGAAAAAGTGAACTAGATATCCTGCATTTTGTGAGAATCTGATATGAGGTTTCTACCAAAAGTAATTATAAAAATTAAATAGAAAAACTGTGCCTGTGTGTCATTCTGCCCATCTTGAAGTGGCACAGGGGCCATTGCTGAGATAGGGTCCACGTTGAACGCACTCTTTTTTCTTCATGGAAATGTTTGTTACACATTGTTGTACGTGCACAGATATGGTTAATAAATTTCTTTTTATTTTTCTTTCTTTCAAATAAGATTACTTAAGAACGATCTGCACGGAATAGACTATAGATTAATAATACTAATATCGCCCACAAACTTGCAAGTACTTATTAAAAAATATCTATCTTGTTAATATAACAAGGTCAACATTGCCATAAATTTATATTAATTAGTGATAAAAACTGATCTGAATTTTATAATCTTCTAAAAAAGCCTTAATTTTTATTAATGAACCACGAATACTGGTGCTTAGTGTATTGTTTTTAACCACGAGTATTGTTTTTAATCTTAATAAACTAGAAACGATAGAGATAACAGATAGAAATTGAGATTATAGAAATGTCTCTGAATTTAAGGTATGTTTCTTCAGTTTCAATTATCGAACGTTCTTTTCATTTTCTTTTTCAGTGAAAATATACGTATGTTAGTTTATATGTTAGTTTTTTATTCATATACATGTACATTACAGTCGTCAACACATCAGGTTCCAAAGGGCTTCTCTAATCGATTTGACTTATAACCTTCGGAAGGTTCGGTCATAGGATGGGTTAAAAATATTATTTCGAGGTACTTCGTGCTTTTGTAAGCACGTTAAGTCGTTAGTCCCGGTTGCATTTGCAGAAATTAATACCCTCCAATAATCCATAAGGAAAGCCTGAGCCCCTGCAGTGAGTACGAAGAAGGACTGATATTGATATGACTATTCGTAAATCTCGAGATTTCCCATTAAAACCTCAGATTTACCTATGTTTAATGCACTTGGTAAATCTTGGGTTTTACTGTTAATGTTGATAGTCAACTCCAAATCAACAACACAGATACATTTTTGTGTATAAATAGTAATTTTTCTGGTTAGGTTATATGTTAGTATGATGTTCTGGTAGATATGACTCGTAACTAAACAAGTATAGTATCCGATAAATGATTAGGTTATATACTAATAATGATATTTAAAAATATTAACATAATGATAAATGAATATTAGGTAAGTCTTTCACTTGCCTATTTACGAGACGTGGTTGTTGATCACTCAGCAGGCAATAGAGAGAGCAATGCTTGGTGTTTCTCTACAATATAGTATTAGGAACTAAGAAATCCGTAGGAGAACCAATGTTACTGATATTGCTTGAAGAATCGCTCAGCTGAAGTGCCAGTAGGTGGGAAACATAGCTAGAACAACCGATGGTCGTTGGGGCGTAAAGGTTCTAGAATGGCGACCGCGTACCAGACGACGTTCAATCAGATGGCCTACGATATTATAAAAGTTACGGGAAGCCGCTAGATGCGGGCAGCGCAGGACCGAACATCTTTTCACTAATTGTGATTGAAATTTATGATTACAAAATAATTTTTAACTAATGAAAATTACTTGACGATTGTGCAACTGGCTGTATAATGTAACGCGTCGTAGTTTTTATTCATTGCCACAACGTGTTGTGGTCAAATAGTATGGCATCCATGTCACGGATTTTGCTATGTGGTTATTCTATGAATGCCACAACGTGTCGTGAGCGTTTCCGTAAGAGCCAACGCGTTGTGAACTATTTTTTCGCTCAATGAGAGTTTTTCGATCTTTGAGCGTAGCATACATGTTGAAAAATAGGGAAGATAAGATACATCCCTGATAAGATATTGTCTACTTTTACGCTGACCACGCAATAATTTAAAGCTACCTTTGTAGAGCTGACGAAGGAGATGGATCAAGTGTTTCTATACACCTTTAACTAGAAGTGTCTTCTAATACTGCGGCCACAGAGTCAAATGCCTTCTGGAAATCCTCAAAGCATTGTTTATTTCTTAATTAAATAATTCAGAATTGTATATAAAATACACATTTTCTTTTCAGCATATCTAAATGTTAGTGATCTAAACATAATAGTGGTAGATTGGGGTAACGCAGCTAATGTCAATTACATTTTGGCCAGTTACAATGTGGCGATGGTTGGGCGATTGTTGACACAATTCCTAAACTTCCTCATAGATGAGGGTGTATCTATGGATGATATGCATCTCATTGGACACAGTCTCGGTGCTCACGTGGTCGGCATAGCAGGAGCTTACGTTCGGGAAGGCCCTATTGATACGATAACAGGTAATTTTATTTAAAGAAACATAGAATATTTGTTTGATGGTTGTTTTGAGTTTGACTTCGATACAAAATTCAAATGGGTGCAAAAACGTCTTTATCATCAGACTGCATGAAGTCCATTTTAAGGCAATTTGACTAAGAAGTGAATTAATAAAATAATATCAACATTAAAAAAAATGGAAGGTAGCTTTAAAATTCAACGATATTATTATTTTTTTGTCACGTGTTGCAGCCATCTGACTCTGCACCGGGTACTGAATGATGTTTACCCTTAGAAATTCAACATACTGGAGTGTCAAGATTTAGAAAATTCTTGTACATTTTTGTCACTACCCCCTAGACTATTAAAATATAATTTAGTTGCCTTTTTGCTCTAATTGAATAATCTTAAATCTTTGGTGAAATCGATTATTTCAGCTCATGAAAATACGGATGAATTTAAAACCATATAACTTTATACAATTGCAGGTTTAGATCCAGCTCTTCCACTATTCACACTGGGAAATAAAGACGCGCGTTTAGACAAACATGATGCACGTCACGTCGAGGTGATACACACTTGCGGGGGATATTTAGGTTTCGCGTCTCCTTTAGGCCATATTGACTTCTACCCAAACGGGGGCACCAGGCAACCAGGGTGTAGATTTGATTACAGAGGCAAGTAAAATATTATATGAGGATACAATAATGTAACTTTCAAAATAAGAACAAAACTTTAAAGTATATAAAGGTATTATTATAAAATTGGTAAGATTACAAAACTAATAGGTCATTGGTTATGTATGATTTTAATATTTATTGATTTAATGACGTGTATATAGTCAATATATCTAATATAAAGGCTTGTTTCTGATTGCGCTATTAAATAATTTGAATGAAATGATTAACCTCCCATCCACCTATAAGTCATATGCTCGTAGAACTTTTTTTCACTGCAAGCGATAAATTATACGACACAAGAACTGTCCAGGTTTTGTATGCAAAGTGAAAAGAATTTCCTCATACGTTAACTTATTGGTTCTATTTTTATTTGCCGTAGTAAACACATAATAACTGAAAAAGTGTGGATGGTGGATTATGGCCATTACTCCTCTTCCTTGTAGACTTTAGACTCATAATGAGGAACTACATTTGAAAAAATATCTTTTTCTTCAATATGCGATTAGTTCCGGATAAATAGTCTAATTATGTTTCTATTCATATTTTTAGATAGGCAGAGGAAACCGTAATCTACATTTTTCAATTCGCGTTTTCAACGTCCATTACTTATGTCTCAGCTTTCGGTGGTTTCTACGTACTTTCACTTTCTCGTTGTGTATATCAATTTTGTCCTTATTTCAGGACGTTCGTTCCACATGTCCGAACCAATAGAGCATGCATTTGCTTAATTTAATATACATTAAACAATATTAAAATTTCAAATTCTAAAGTCCTACAACTCTTAATAGCTAAACCCTTTTTTCGAAATCTGAAACAACTAAGGCACCATGAAATCTACATTCGCGATAAGATAAATAAGTGTTTTCTTTGTAAAATACTCGACTTCCAGAAATTCTTCGGTTTTCTCAACGACCGTATGCATGTTTCAGGTTTGTGTGCACACAATCGTGCACATATGTTCTTTTCGGAGTCCATCATATCAGACGTGCCGTTCACGGCTGTACGTTGTAAGGACTATGACGAGCTGTACTACAGTGGTTCTTGCAAAGGCACCGGAGAGACACTCATCATGGGAGGATTCGATATACATTACGGGTATAATTTTAATTCATTCTAGCTTTTTAGACAGTAATTGGATCCACAATTTCTGTTTCTGTTTTTGTATTTCTATTTTTTTTTTCGTTTAACCCTTCTGTGAATTTAGACAATGAATATTATAAAACTTGTGAATCAGTCTCGCCGTTCACGAATTTTGCTTTTAGCAACACATTCAGCCATTAATTTCTATGTATATAGGTATAGATTATAAATCCAATTACGCTCTGCTCTGGGTTGTGGAACTTTATGATAAAAGTATATGTAGACTGTGTTGGATACTTAATCTACGGTGAAATTTGTCTAGTTCAATATATCTTTACGATGTCGTTTCATTCAAATCTAATGTCTTATCCAAATCATAACTTTATACAAAAATACAGAGTGATGTTTTTTTTTCTTGAAGATGGAATTACCTAGAGCTATTATGAAGCGAGTAGAAATTAAAAAAAACTCAGCCAACCATTTATATTCAGATGAGGTCATTTTAGACAAAGATTACATAGAAACAGCATCTTTGCAGCAGTAACTATTTAATATGCATCTGTTTTGTTACTAAGTACATATAATTGTGCAATTCAAGAAATTCAATCTACATTAAAATCTTCGTATCCATAAAATCTGCTGTATAAGTATCGTCTTCCAATGTTAGGGTTTGATTACGGTATCTGACCATAAAATATACGTTAACGTATGAGAATAATGTACTACAATGTAAGTACAATACACATCCGAGTGTGATACGTGATGTGAATGTTTGTGGTCCCCTAATATTTCATCACGCGCTCACGTATTGTGAACTTCGCGTTCGGTGCAAGAAGCTAAATGTTGTAACACTTCGTTAGTTGAGTCATATAACGAGGTTTCGTCCTAATTAGCGATGTGAGCATTTTTTTAACCTCAATGGAACTAATACATAAGCCTCTCTACTTCCGAGACAAATGTGTGACGCATTATAAACTATATTCTACCATGGAGGAAATAGTGTTCTAAATAATTACTTGAGAAAATGTCATAACTTAGGGCCAGTTTTTTGATCCGTGGTTAACTCAACCATTTGTTAAAATCTTTGACAAATGGTTAAATATCAGAAAAATATGTTTTTTGATTAATAGTTAGCCTAACCAATTGTCAGAATTACAACCATTTGTCAAAAAATTTAACCATCACTGGAAGCTAGGTTAAGTAAATGACCAATTGTTAAAAGAACAGATGTACAACTGCGTTGTATTTACTTGGTCCCTTGTTATTGTTTTTTACGTTGTTTTTATAACCTACATGATTTCATAGTGAATTTGTACATTAGCTATTTTTGGGATTTCGTTTTATGATGCAATTTCATAGGAAAATATTAATTGTCATTTTTTGGTTATAGGGTTATTGAAAATAAGTTATATTTTTATCTTGATCATCCTTAGTATCTATATTTGTACTATATAGAAAGAATTTTCTTGTTTCCACGGGCAGATGCCAAATTATTCAATTATTAAAAATCTTATAAATTCCACGAATAGACAATACAAAAGGTAAATATGCCTTCAGTAAATAAAATACATAGTCCTTGATTTATTTTCCAACGTTACAATCCCACCTTGGATACTAGATACTATATTCTTTTCACGTATTTCTCTATAGGATAAATAAAAAACAAATATATGCTTTTTATAAAAAGTTAAGTTTAAAATAACTGGAAAAACATATCTTTGTTGCTTTCTAACATCATTAAAGAATTACCTTATACTTCCTGAAAAATAACACATAGTGCACACAACAGAACAACCATAAACATCCACACTCTTTGATAATCTATAGATTTCTTTCGTCTATTTGATATTTAGAACAAAATCCTAATGTCAAAAATGGTATAAATAGTTCGCTCCGTTCATTCAAACCGTTAGTGTTGTCACCCAGAAAAAAATTACCCATGTCAATGTATAGCGAAAAAACGACTCATTGTGCTGGCAACAAATTGGCCAGTGGTTAAATTTGACTATGGTTAAATTTGGCATCAAAAAACGAAATAGCGAGTTAACAACTTGTTATTGTTTTAACTATAGTCAAGTTAACAAATGGTGAAATGACATTTGACTACGGATCAAAAAACTGGCCCTCGAACATTTTTAACTAATAGACAAGAATTTGAATGAAGTAAGAAGTCTAAAGAGCTCATGATAATGGTTTTCTTACTTTTGAGTGTTCTTACGTCACTCAAATTCTCTTAAATTGACTGGGTAAAAAAAGAAATTCTATTTAGTCCGTCAGTCAGATAATAGAAAAATATTATATACGTATTTTTTTTTTGCTTCAATTTAACAAGAAATTACTTAGATAATAGGCATTAAAGTTAATGAGTGTGGGCTCCGTACGTCACAGCTGCGTAGAAAATGTACAAAAGCGTGACGTCATTCGACATTTCAACTAATTGTATCGTTGTAATTTATTGATTATGCAAAAAAAAGAAATAAAAAGATCGTGTTTAATATTCTTCAAAATCTACCTGACGGATAAACATACAAAAATTGGTTTTATGCTTACTACGAGTGTTACAGTCGTGTCTGAAGTCGAGAGAAGTAATTACCAATAGACGAGAATTTTAATGAAGTAAGAAGAGTCAATAGCTAATAATAATAGTGTTTTAACTATCACCAGTTTTTACTTCATTCATTATTATGACATATTCATAAGTTATTATTTCTCTCGACTATCGATACGATACGAGGGTTTATCTTACAAAATATATAGAACTTCATCGTATAAACTCTTGAGACTAGAATAGGAAAAGATTTAATTAAAAAATTATTATGATTTCTACTTTTTAATATTAAAATCCATTGTTTGTGGTAGATGTTATACCTCCTTTTTTATTTCAGTTTTCAGTTTGAAAAATCACCAAGCTTTATTTATTTTCAGGAAAGACGGAATTTATTACTTGAAGACCAACGCCGAAAAACCCTTCGCTCTTGGGGACCTGTCGTGAATTACAATAATATATTAAATTTGCTCTTTGCCAACTTCGCCTATAAATTATAAATTACAAAGAAATTTAAGGTGCGGTTAGCAGTTCTTGTTTTTCTCTTAACAAGAAATGTCTGACGTCATTAGGGGCTTTATAATTAAGACGGTGTTTAGTGTTGTTATTTATTTTATTTATTGTTTGGGTATAAGTAAATAAGTATGAATGTTTTATTGACGAACAAATTTGTAAATAAAGACGAATAAATGCTTTTTATTTTAATTTGTCTGATTCTTGGGAAGAAATATGTTTTAAAGAAATAATCCTTGTGAATTTAAAAAATAACTTCATCATATTTCAAAACGGAGACGTCGAGTATAAAGGAGAATTCATATACATATAAATCAAAATTGAAGTTAAATGACAGTTAAATTATTGAATATTTTTGTGATATTTATTTTATAGAAAAATTGTTATTCTTGTAGAAATAAATACTCCCTGGTGCACGTGACGGTATGCTAACCTAATTACCTTGCCATGCCATCACCTTTCGCAATTCGGTTGGACTGCTCTAATCATTATAAATAATTATTACGTGCTATAACAGTGAAAACACCATTAAGTTCCCTAAAAGTAACTTACAGCCAGTTGCACAAATATCCATTAAATTTTTCATTAGTTAAAAGCGACATTACCCATACAAATGTGACATTCATTAGAGCTTAAAGACGCCATGAAACAACGGATCTTCGTTCAACTGAATGTTACGCTCTAATCAGCCAGTTGCACAAACGTATATTGAAATTGACATTAGTTTAAAACGACATTACCCATACAAATGTGACATTCATTAGAGCTTAATAGCGTCATTAAACCTTAACGGATCTTCGTGCAACTGAATGTTACGCCCTAATCAGCCAGTTGCACAAAATTCCATTGAAATTGACATTAGTTTAACACGACATTACCCATACAAATGTGACATTTATTAAAGCTTAAATTCGTTATTAAACCCTAATGAATGTTTGTGCAACTGACCAAATGAATGTTAAATTTGTATCAGTAATGTCACTTTATACTAAGGACAATTTTAATGGACGTTTGTGCGATTGGCTGTTAGTGATGAATGAATAATTGAAAAAATCTTTTGGCAGCTGTTTCAAAGAATATGCACGCACACTACAGCAAACGAAACCGGAAACATTTTCCTTTAGTTACGAACGATAAACCTGTTTTCCATTATACGATCTGTGAAGTCACAGGCACCGGGAAATGGTCCAAAACAATAATAACTCCAGGATATATCGCATCTCTCATATTATTGTATGATGCAGAGGGGACGTTGAAATATTTATGTCTCCAAGTTTCTTTTAGCATATCCTTTTCACCATTATTTGTATTGCAATGCGTCACATATATTATAGTGGGAGGAGTTGAAATTCTTGAAATATGTGCGGACTGTAGTATGTCTTGTTAATTTATATCTGTAAGTCGTGAATGAATAATTGTTATGACTGTTGTGCCAGCGTGGTAGCTGCTTTATGATTTCCTTAAATGTTTATGATTTATTTAGTATAAAAAAACGAATATACACACGAAAGTAATTTTTCTACGTAGTATTAGACGGAAATCGAACCCGTGATAGTGACATCAATAACATGTTCAACTGTAGAGAATGTACCCATACAGCTGCACCTTAGGTTACCACAAAAAGTCAAAAATCTGCAATGGATTTTGACCTCTACTCTCAACGTATATGGCTTTAAAATCGTGTGGAGAAATTTGACAATTTGAAAAGTCTGATGTGCTGTTGACTGAACTTGCATTTCTTCAATATAAAATCATGTGGATCCACTAACACGATTTGTCGAAACTGCTGTCAGACTATTACTAAGTTGACATCAAATATGACATCCTTGCAGCCAAATAGTCTGTATTTAGGTAAATTCCGAAAGTGGTAAAATATATGACAGAAACAAAGAACTAAATGCCGAAATGGATGGATAGAAAACGTTACACTGCAAAAGTTATTTTTCATTGATCTTTTTAGACGATTACTTAGTATTTGGTAGTTACTTTCGCAATAGTTCGAAAGTGTATTCCAAAAAAATAAAATTCATTTTTTTGCGTTCCTCATATATCTCTAAGCAAAATAGGTTAAAAATATTTTCTTAGATAAAAAAAGGTATTTTATTATATCAATAGCTAAAGCCTTCGTTCAAAGATTGGACGGATAAAGTTTCAGTGAAGCACTCAATAGTTTTTATTGATGTCGCCAAAATTGTCAGGAAACAACTATCTGGTCCATTAAATAAATTGCTCTCCCTTTATGGCTTTGCAGAAAAATATCATCGTATATTTTCTAGCCTTGAAGATATGAAATTATGTCTGTAAAACAGATCAGAACATTTATATACGTCATGTTCACTTAAAAGGTTCTGCACACTTCTTGGAGCTAAGCTTGAGATTTGCTCCGGATCTTATCTAGTATTTTGTTCACGTTGTACAGATGGTCTTAAAATGTGCGCCCTATGATGATAATGTATCTGATAACCCAGAGCGCACGAATTTCATCAATTTCTCAAAAGTTGCAGGTGTATTGAATAAACCGAACGGCATGACTTTAAATTGCCACATACCCTTTCCTGTTGAGAAGATAGTTTTCTCCTTATCCTAGTGGTCCATTTCCACCAGCCAATAGCTACGCTTTAGGTCCAGAGTGGTAAATCACTTGATCCCAGTAAGAGTGTCTAATGTGTCGTCTATCCTGGGTAATGCATAATTGTCTTTCTTTGTGACATCATTCAGATGTCGATAATCGATACAAAGCGCATGCTGCTGTCTTTCTTTTTAACTAAGATCAGAGATGAACCTTGTTTGATTGATAGTTCTATGTCACACATGTTCAGTTTTCGTACTGCTGAAATGTCGAAAGCCTTTATTAGAGTCCGTGCCATAACCCATGAGGCACCCTCTTGACGCCTTTCGATGAGAACGCACCTCGTCTTGCCATCTAGACTCTTTGGCAGTCGCACGGGTACTACTGTTTCTGACCTTGTTGGAAGAACAACATTTTGTAAGCAATAACCGTCGCCTAATGATGCACATTCCATAAACAAATTTTCCGGACCGCATTTCAATACTCCTTACTTTATATCGATCTCACAGTGATATTTCCGCATGAAGTTCAGATCCAAAATATAGTCGTCCACAATGTTTTCTGACCACTAGCCAGCACTCGCCGCACAGTCCTGGCGTTTATTCGGCTCCCTACTGCTATGAGGCGGTACTGTCGACCGTCGTTCGACCCTTTCCACCGTCGTTCTATCCCCACTCCTGCTTCTCCTTACTCTAGGGCAATTCATCCGAAGATATCCCCTTGTTCACAAGCAAAACACCTGGGCCTGAATCGTTTTGGGCGATCGCTCGCCACTCGGGCGTATACAGTGACCGCGATCGTCCTTGCGGAATGCTTCTACCTCCAGAGTATGGGCTAGTGCGTCCTTCAGCGTCTTGTAATATCCCAGTCTAACGGCAGTCCTTACTTTCAAGTCACGGATCCCGTAAACGAAAGCTTGTACCAGCGTGTCTTCATCCAGAGCAGAATTTGAATGTTATACTTTTCGGACGAGTTTCTCAATCTCAATGGCCTACTATTGTAAGCTCTCACAGCTCACATTGGATTCGGTCTTTTATTTGACCCTGACACATTCTAGGTGTGCGGCATCATATCGCGACTTCAATGCTTCCATCATCTTCTCATAGGTGACATCATCACCTTGCCTGTGCCAAGGCCTGATCGCGGAGGCTCAGCGCTAGTACAGTCCCTGCTTGCTCCTAAGTCCAGTCCATTTGCCTCCATGATCATGCGAAACTGGATTTTGTAAGCAGACTATCTGACGCTGGTTTTTAGATCGACTCGACTAAGATAGTCGCCGTCAAAGACTAGTCAGCCCCGAAAGACAAGACGCAGGTCAGAGCTTTTCTCGGATTCTGCTCATACTACCGACGGTTATTGAAAAACTTTGTAGACAGTTTTAATGAAAAATGCTAGAAAAATCCTCTTTGTCCCTGGCACTCTGAGTAGTGAAAAGTAACAAATGCTTGATGAATTCGTCAGTCCTATTAGGTCCTGAGTAACTCAGATGCAAAATGGTTGAATTATAATAACTTTGCAGATGTTCTGAAACCGTTACATAAGCTCACAGAAGAAAAGCGAACCTTCTGCCGGGACGAGAGTTGTGATGTAATATTCCAGGAGTTGGAGCAGCGACTGTATAAAGCTCTTATTTTGAGATATCCAGATACGGAGAATGTATTCATCGTCGATCATTATCATCTCTATGCAGACGATCTTCAAATATATGCTCAAGTAGATAAAATCAACATCAACGATGCTATTTTGAGCCTGAATCAGGATCTCTTTACTATTTTGGAGTGGTCCAACTGCTACGGTGTGACCGTTAATAGATCTAAGTGCCAAAGTATTGTTATTGGCAGTCCACGGCAGTAGTCAGCTATTGATAGAAATTGCATTACGCCCATACGATATAACGGTGAAATTATTCCGTTTTAGGCCAGTGTAAAAAATCTGGGTCTGCACATCGATTGTACTCTTAGCTGGGAGGTGCAGATTGGTGAAGTGTGCCGAAAAGAAGTTAACACGCTTAGGTCTCTTTATAGACTGAAATTTTTTCTCCCATTCAGCACTAAAATCGCACTGGTACAAACTCTTATTTAACCTATCGACGACTACGCTGACATCTGCTATTCTGACACCGATCAATATCTTCTCAACAAATTGGATCGTCTGCTCAATAATGCTATTCGATTCATATATGGCCTTCGTAAATACGACCATATCTCTAATTTCAGGAGGCAACTCGGTTGGCTGACTATCCTTCAACGAAGAAACCTACGAATTCTGTCTATGCTTTATAATATTTTATTCGATCCATGTACCCGTTTCGTTATCTTAGTTCCGGTTATGAGCACAATCTTCGCTCTAGTAGCAAACTAATTCTTCAAACCCCCTTTCATCATACTTCATTTATTTCTAATTCCTTTACCCTCACAGCTATTCACCTTTGGAATGCTCTTCCGTTTCGCATTAGAAATGCTCAGAGTAAGGTGATATTCAGGAAATTGCTGCGTGAGCACTATCTTGGACTGTAATTGTATCGTTCGCATTCTGTATGTTATTTATTTGTATGTATGTGTAATTAGTATTTATGTAATTATTCAATATTTATATTAATATATTTTTTTAATTTTGTAAGTTCTACTAGATATATCGATCTTTATCGCCTAACATGCAAATCCAACATTAGCTCAGGTTGACTGGTAGAGAATGCCCTTGGCATTAAGTCTGCCATTTGTATTTAATGCAATAAAGAGTAAATATATAAATAAAGAAGAGAAATTCTAGCTGTGGTAAAAAACATTGCAACATTTAAAAAATATCTATTGGGATGAAAGTTCATCTTCGAACTGATCATGCCGCACTGGCATGACTATTACAGTTTAAGAATCTAGATGGAGAGGTGGCCAGATGGATTGAGTTACTGCAAGAAATTGATTTCGTAGTAGATTATTGCCGTGGCAAGTCCTAGCAAGCACATTCAACCGTTTCTTCTTTCGTATCGGAGCGCCGTACATGAAAGTACTGCTGTGACCACGGTTTTTGTTAATTTTGGACGTGAACCACGTTTGCCTGGCGTCTTAATTACATGTATTCCCCTAGATACTCCTCGCTGCATAACAGATTATGCAAACGAGCTACGGAAGATATTGGAGAACATATACGTTCGTCCAGACTGTGTTCACATTCGATAGTCTGGACAACAGGTAATAGACAGGATAAAGATCGCAAGTTAATCTATATATTAAAACGTGAAGCAAAAAATTTGGACCCTTTTTACGAAAATTGCGAGGACGGAGGAGTATGAAATTTGGCACACTTATAGTTTATATGTAGGAGAAGTGCAAACGGCTAAGATTTTTCAATAATAATGCTTATAAAGTACATTAAATCAATAAATAAAACATTACACACACTACTATGCATTTGACACACACAAACAGTATTTGCTACACTCATACATGTACTCTGTGGTCAAATTGTTTCTTTTGACATAGAGTTTGTTTGTTTCAAAATGTGTCAAATTTTATATGTTTACCATAGAAATCTATTTATATGTTTGTGATGTTTACTGTGATCTTACTGAACGTCAAAAGATTTACGATTTCAATAATTTCATATACTTACAGGAATAATAAGTGATTTATTTTGGATGAATTTAAAGTGCTTGTAACTAGCTTTCTTGAATAAAGACACTTTCATTTCAGTTGTGTTTATAATATGCGTGTATCTAAACGTAAATTAACTGTGACTTTTGTGATCGTAGCTATATTACCACTTTACTCTACCTAAAATATGTAAATACCTTGATAAAATAAACGTACTATATTTTATGGCATATTTTGTCGTATTTTCTAGAGAATTAAGATCGGCACCGTAATATTTTAATTTATTTTACATGTTTTATTTACAAATTGTTAATTACTGTACTTTTTTAATAGATTTTTTGGGCAGGAGCCGGCCACGTACTTTGTCTTGATTATTTATGAAATTATTTTAAAGTTCGTTTAATGTAAAATGTTCGTTCACTCATCGGAGATCAAGTCCAATTTGGTTTTATTAGCGTTGTTGTAATATTAAATTCTGATATCCCCCTTTCGAAACGGCATCGTGAAAAGAGTACTTTTATTAAATTCTTCAACAAAATTATTCAAATAATCTCCATTTTGCATGCGATAAGTGTAACATGAAGGAGTGAGTTTACATCAAAGTTGAAGTCGAGAAACAACCGCAGTTTGCTGAACGCTTGAACATGTTAAAAGCCACAAATTTTATATAACTCATTCTCAGGATTGTTAACTTTTAAAATTACATCCAGTTATGTTCCAAGATACTTTGGCGTATATTTTACAGCTTTTTTATTATCCAACGGGTTGCAAAATCTTAATTATCCTTATATTTGCATAATAATGTGCCTCTCTAATTGTTGCCGACGACGACGACAATAAAACATTTTTATAATTTACAAAAAAATCTTTTTATATTTTCTTTTGTATGTTATCATTACATTATATACCTAGAAAAAAATATCGCTACCCACGGCTTTATATTTTGGAATTATTACCATTAATATTTATCTGTGATTTATTAGCAATGGTTGGTATAATTCATAAGAATGGTTAGTGTATACAATTTAGTAAGGTCTTATGTAAATTGAATGAATTAAGATAACGACCGTTGAAGATGTCTAGAATTTAGTATGTGTACTCAACTATGGATACGATTTAAAGGGGTTGATAATAAATAATTATATTTTTAATGAAAAATGCATAATTTAAAAAATAAATGCATAAGTGGATTGCCTGAGCATTGATAAAAATACGCTGTGAAGTAGCAAAAAGTAACAAATGCTTGAAATTTTCATTAGTCATGTTAGGGTTAATCATTAGGTGTCCTGGGTAGCTCAGTGGTTAGAGCAGTCGCTGGGATTGCAAAGGGTCATGGGTTCGAGTCCTATCACAGAGTGCCAGGGACAAAGTGGAGTTTTAGGCGTTTTTTATGAAGAATATTTTTCTGTATAGCATTGTGAATGCAAAATTGTCATTTTTTTGTAAATAGAACTTGACGGCGACAACTTCGGAACTTTATAGAGAAGGAGTAGCCTGCGAATCATGAGCTGCAGATTACCAAACACCTAGTATGGGCTATTTACAATCACTTGTGAAAGTGGAAACTCTGTGCCATCGGTTCGCAAATCTATGGCGGGAGATTTTGTAGGAAGACCGGCAAGAAAGCTTTTGAAGGGAATTCGGATACCTGAGTGAAATTTATTATAAAATTTATCTGTTTATACTATTAGTAACGATAAATAAACAATATAATTTTCAAGTTAGTTAGTATGTAACTGTTTTTGGTTGGTGAACATAAAAACAAACGTTTACACTTACATAGTACATCTCCTTTCCCAGAAATAATCAGAGTATTGAGGCATTAAAAATCCATCTACGTTTAAAGGCCTCCGAGATCCTGTTAATAACTCAGCCGGCTACGTGTAAAGACTGCTTACCTATAAAATTTTATATTTCAGTTCTTGACCTAATATAAAATGCTATATCCCGTGAAACATTGCAGGCGTGACGATGGTGGGCTGTAAAAAAGAGTAATAATGGGTAGGTGAGAGCTCAGCCTCGTAAAACCAACGTAGCAATACGTAGACATTACAAAATATAGCTATCAAAATGTAATGATCTCTCTTGAAATGTTTAGCTGATAAAATTTCATAGTTTTGAAACTATGATTTTCTTATAGTGAAGTTTTTTAGAGGACCACTAGTGCTTTCTCATGTATTCAACGGTCTATAAAGTTAAGCAATTTCCGCAGTGGAACAAATAAAAGATTTAAAAGAGGAAATAGCCCATGTCAAGTCTGTTTTTTGAAGGATAATATAAGTGACTAACAATGTTGATGTAGAAGTGATTTATATAGGGTTATAAATAAAACACTAGCAACCTCAAGGGAATAAATAAATATTATCAAAAGGAGTACATTTGATTGACGAGTTTAATCATAACTCGATGCTTTGAACAAAAATATTTTTAATGTATCTATTGTATTGTCGTGACATTTATACGTTTATATTTTATTTAGTTTGTTATATTATGCTTTATTACCTGTATGTTGATGTTGTACGTAGAGTTATTGGCACTCTAGGGCACAGTAAGGCTTAACAATTCCTGACGATATTCCGTGGAGGGCCGAAACATAGTGTAAACTAGTTGTAGTGTAGTACATGTACATATAGTAGCGGCGTTAGGGTAGGACGCGGTTGGGCGACCGCCCAGGGGCGCCGAACGAAAAGGGGCGCCGCAGCCTGCGGCGTCTGGCGCTTCTTTCTGATTCTGTATAATGAGGAAGTATTTAAAAAAAACGAAAGCACTACAAAAATACCTCCACCTAGATGGCGACTCTAGCAAAAGTAGATTTTTGCAGGAAACGAATGGAACAAAGACAGTCATTTTGGTTCATTTTAACTAACTTATAAAAAAACTGAAATTTAAAAGTTCGAAACTTAGATATCAATACAAATACGAAAAAGTACAAATAGAATATGAGTTGTTAATTGAGTTTTGAAAACTAATTTACTTTTAAACATGAAAGAAAACTGTAAGGGTTGTCATGGAGAAATCAAGAACATACCGTAGCGACATCTAGTTTGATTTGGGGAACTTATATTTTTTTTTCTAATACTTCCTCATTTCCCACAAACGCCCTCTTATAGTTCCCTTGCTCATTGAACAAGGCCTACTGGGTCGGCGAAAAAAGAACAAGAACCTTGAGGATTTTTTTTTATTTTCAAGTTGCCTCACTTTCAGCATGAATTGAAAGGAAACTTAACAAGAAAAATATTATATTATGGTAAAACAGAACAACATACCAATTACCAATATGAAGATATGTATTTTATTAGGTAATATGACGTACATTGGCGGGCATTATCGCTCGGTCATATAAGAAAATTTTCGTTTCAGCACGTTTAAACGTTAAGCTGAAGCTAAAATGCTGCAATACAAACGAATGCATCGGCATTGGAGCCTCTGTCTGGCAAGTCAGATGGAATAGCTACTCAAGAGATTGTGGATGAAAAATCCCGAAGTAAGGGAGCAAGTTGTGCTATGATTACAGATGCTGCTCAGGATAAATCTGTTATTGATGTACAACGTAAGATGATGTTGATACCGTTGTCCCGAATATAGCGGATCCAGATACTTGTCCACTTATTCGAAATAGCAAAATAATTGATCATATAATAAGTAGTGGCCCACTGCAAACTCACTGTCACAAAGTTACAACGATTGCACAAAGTTATAGATAACAATTATGTGACACCCTGTTAGGGTAAAAATGAATCTGTACTTACCTAATGATGTGATCCGTCAAAAATGAATCTGCTAAATACACACTATTTATATGTCTACTTTTAAAATAAAAATAATGTCACTATACAGGGAGGAACAAAATGACCGACACAGCCGAAAGTTTCAAGTTAGGTTACATGCAAACGTTCATTTTATTTGACAAATATTTAAAAATAGAGAAGGTGTAAAAATTGAGTAAAAATTTTAAATTTCTAAGTGTTGACAGCCCTTTAACGTGCATGCGCAATATCGATTGTGCGCAGATTACAACGGACCGCGAAATACATTAATTTAATTTAATTATTTACCGATATCTTAATGATAGTCGATGCTGAAAATGTTCAATTCTTCTCTGAAGACAGCTAAGCACGCTCTTTTACATGCCAGTGTATGCACGCGTAAAACACATCACATTTCACACAAAACTAAACACAATCTTCACTAAACTAGGCATAACACTCAAGACTCATCACTCAAGAAAACACTCTAGTATCTTATTAACAACAATTCAATTAAAAATGCACTAGAACAAAACAAACATCGACAAAAAAGACGCTTCGCAGCGGTGCGTCGGCGGCGATGCGCAACAACACTCCAGCGCAAAAGGTCGGCGGCGACTGATCGACCGGACAATACCAACAGAATAATGAAGCCGCCTGGCGGCTGGCGGGTGGGCGGGGCTTTGATATTGAGGGACGAACTCGGTTCATATTTTTTTTATTCGTCTTTTGATATCACTCGTTTTTTTAAGCTCTTTTAATAACAAATTCCTCAATGTTTTTAAAACAAAGTTCATTTGTGTTAATGATGAATCGCTGGAAGATTTGTGAGTTTATCGAGTTTAATTAACGATCCCGTTGTTAAAGGAGTATTACCCCATTCAAACAATTTTTTTAGAGAACTGCTCTTTTAAAATCACGTAGGTTAATGTTAGACTGATCTCTCTACAATAATAGGGTATTTGACACTATCGAAAATAAGTTGCATTTTGTGGTCATCTTGATAGATAATAATCTATTAATGCTTATTTCTTAACATCTGCAGAAAAAACATGTTTAGATTAAGTAAAATAACGTAAACAAAATGCAATATTTTTAGGAATTTATTCAACGACGAAAACGTCCTATAATTGGTCGTCGTCACAACCAATCACGATTCTGTTTACTGGCCTGTGACGTCATCAGCTGTCATGTCAAAGTAGTGTTACATAAAATATCGATTAGAAAGATACATAAAATATCGATGCCTGTAGGTATCGAGTACTTTATAGTAATTTACTGAAAACAGAATACTTTGCCGCTTCTATTGATAAGAACTGCCAAAAAGAAATACAGAAAAAAGAATCATTTACTAAGACAGACATACTACATGCATGTATAAAAAATAGAATATTCTTTTTCGTACTAATGTCTCATCCATCTGTAGGTCGACAGGCTGTAAAGTGCGAGCCCTGTCAACAAATATAAATGAATCGTAAAATGTTAATGATAAAGAAAAAAACAAAAAGAAAACCTTCAAATGTATCAATATAAAATAAAAAAGTTTCAATATTTTTAGCAAATCCTAACCTAACTTCATCAACCATCTCTACTCTATATAGCTACTATACTATTGTGATTGTGAATCTATTTTCTTCTAGACTCGAAGTTTGTTTGTTATTTATAGAAGTATTAGTACATTGTGGCACTACGCACCACTTGTAGCTCACTTTTTAAAGAAAACCAGAGCAGAGGAAAATGAAAACGTAAAAAATACGCACAACGACTTCAATTTCTCTTTTATATTATTATTTCAATTCATTGATGTTGAATAAACATCGATGTTTTAAATTTGATAACATCGGCACATCGATGTTTTCGTGCCAAACATCGATGTTTATGAATAAAATGTCAAGATACCCTTTAGGCCATCTAACGTGCTCCAGATGTACTAGCTAGATGATCTCGTATAGCAAGTTCAACTATTTTATACTAGATGTCACCGGTTGCTCGGTGGCGTAGTCGATAGCTAGATGATCTCGTATAGCAAGTTCAACTATTTTATACTAGATGTCACCGGTTGTTCGGTGGCGTAGTCGATAAGCGCCGCGGCCCGCGATCGTAGTCGTTAAGCAACTTTCGCAAGGGTCGGTCACGGGATGGGTGACCAAAAAATTATAATCTCGAGCTACTCCGTGCTTTGGAAGGCACGTTAAGCCGTTGGTCCCGGCTGCATTTGCAGTCGTTAATACCCTCCAATCCGCATTGGGCCAGCGTGGAGGGTCATGGCCCATCCTCCTTAACCCAAGCCCCTGCAGTGGGGACGTTAAAGGGCTGGTGATGGTGATGGTGGTCACCGGTTGCACTCGTAACTGGAGTACGCAAACAAATAGTTTTTTCTTTGCTTGCATTTTCCTAGGAAATTAGAAATAAATCTGTCAACTTCAGCGCTCGTTGGTATCTTATAAGTTACTTTATTCACCGGTCTTACTTTCAAAGATCCGTACATTAGATAGTTCCACTTGCGAGTGCGGAATCGAAAAAGGTACCACTGATCCCATCCTCTTCAACTGTCTGAAACAACCTACTTCATATGTGCAACTTCCATCTAAAACCCCCCGTCCCATTAAACTTAATACTATCTTGTCTATTTCTAACATACCTATCTTTTTGCGTCTTGTAAGCATATTAAAAAATATAAAAATCCACTATAATCTACATGGCACTATCATATATTTATTGCGATATTTTGTATTTAATTTATTAGTACAATTTGTGTCGTTTGTTTTGTGTTGTACTTTTAGAACAAGGGAGGAAGAAAACTATTTAAAACCGTTTCTCACTATCCTGCAAAAATTCTGTATAAAATGGAAAAAGGTCATTTATGTATATAAACAAAAAAGTTACTTTATGCTCGTTGGGCTCGTTCTCTCTCCGTGAAACTCCCGCGTGATTTTTTATAACACTTGTCTTATTCCATTACTTTTATGTTAAGGGGTAGAATTCACCTATCCCACATTAAAAAAGATTGCATTAAAATATTTACTTCCACGGCTTCAGAGAGGCTTTTTTCTAAAGCTGGTCAATACTTTAACAGCAACGCAATCGATGTTTGGGGAACATCGATGGTTTTCATCGAATGTTGACTTCGATGTCAATATCGATATTTTTCCAATATCGATCATCCCTAATTATTATGTTACTTATGGATTTGACATATTTACTGGCCTGTGACGTCACGATCAGCGCCATAACATAGAGAAGCGTTTTTCGCGCTCTTTTGGCTATTTAAATTTTAACAATTATTTTCACCAAAAATAGAAAAGATTCCAATGAAATATTATGACAGTGTGTTTATAATGTAGAAAACAACGATTTAAAATAATTTTCAGAAAAGTGTCAAATACCCTATTTAGGAAATTTTACACTCGGTTTCTTAATTGAGAATTTAAAGTAAAACGTCTCAAACTAACATCACTTAGTTTTCGTTTCCGATTTTAGTTTTTTGATGAACAGTTGATAGCAGTTTGATAAAACTAGGACTATTTGACTTGTGAAATTAAAAAAAACTTAGGTTATTGAGAATAAGCAGTAGAAATTTTCTATTTTCAAATCAGAAACCGGCTGTTAGTCTGTAAATCGATTTAAGCATTTTGACTGCCTTGTTTATTGATTGTCTGGTAGAATTTGCATGAAAGCAGTCTTTTAAATCACAAACTAGTTTATTTCGTTTTTAGAAATGATGAAGTCAATGACCGATTTAAAACTTTTCCTTAGTACGTCCCAAAAACAGCTGACTCAGGGTTGAATTTGTTTTCAAAAACTTTGTAATTTAATATCTCCGAAACTATTTGACCTAGACTTATATATTTTTTTACATTATATTAAAGACAAATAGTACTCTCCAGGAACCTCGGGAGAGTCGGTCGTTCTGTTCCACCGAGTATAGTTGGAACAAGAGCATCGTAACGTAGCGTTAAACGTTTGATTACTGTGTTTGTTTTAAAATAATCGAATAATTGTTTTAAGAGCCTCCACTGTCAAACAAGAAAATAATTGTTGATTGTGTTCTTCATCGTCTAAAATTAAAAGAGATAGATCTAGGGGATCCCCGATTATAGAAAAACACATTGTTTCTGTATGGTCGGAAAGTCGGGGATTCCCGAGAAATTAAACCAATTGAACACTACGTTCCATTCTAACGCTGCCAACTTTTTTTTTTTTTTTTTTTTTATGTATAGGAGGGCAAATGACTGCGCTCCACCTGATGGTAAGCGGAGGCGTAGTCCAAACGTGAGGACAGCTAGTGAAAACAGTACGTAGGTACTGCACTAGCCAACCTCACCTTGCCGACCTGCAAGGTGCTTCTTCACGCCCCGCTTGAAGGACCCCATGTCATAGGAAGGAGGGAATACATGGGCCGGGAGACAATTCAATTTTTTGGTAGTACGACAAAGAAATGAGTCGCCAAATTTCTTTGTACGCGAAGGAATCGCTGCCACAGTTAGTTGGTGGCAACGCAAACCAGCACGTGTGGTCCTGAGGAGGAAGGGAGATGGAGGGATAAGCGAAAAGAGTTCTTCAGAGCATTCATCATGGTAGAGACGGTAGAAGACGCTGAGCGAAGCAACGTCTCGGCGCAGTTGCAGGCTTTCTAGGTTCTTGGTGACTTCACCATTGCCAATAATGCGTACTGCGCGGCGCTGCAATCTATCCAAAGCATCGAGTAAGTACCTAGCGGAGCCATCCCAAAGGTGCGAGCAATACTCCACGCATGACCGGACCTGCGTTTTGTATAGCAGGCACAGTTGTTCGGGCGTGAAAAAACGCCGCACCTTATTCAGGACACCGAGTTTACGAGATGCTGTTTTAATAACGGACTCGATGTGGTTTTTGGGATTCAGATCACAGCGCACTTCCATCCCGAGCATGTTGATGCTGCTCTGTAGAGGCAAGGTTGTGCCCTGAAGAGAGGGAAGGGAAGGGAATGGAGGGGTCTTGGCGGTAAATACGCAAACCTGAGTTTTCTTGGCATTGAACTCAACCAGATTTTCAGCACCCCATTTCGATATGAGATCCAGAACGTGATTGAGCTCAATGACAAGATTCTCCCTTTTCTCCAGGATTTCCGCCCGTCCGACTGTAGGAGCCCCGTGATATCCCACATGCACTGTGCTATCGTCTGCATAGCAATGGATATTTCCAAGTGGAAGCATGTCATTGATATGCAGCAGAAAAAGTGTAGGGGATAGAACGGAGCCCTGAGGTACACCGGAGTTGACTGACATAAGCTGTGAAGAGCATCCGTCAGAAAGAACACGGATTTTACGCTCACGCAGGAAGTCGTCTATCCAGGTGCAGAGTTGAACGGGCAGACCGTAGGCCGGAAGCTTGGAGAGAAGTCCCTTGTGCCAAACCCTGTCAAATGCCTTAGCAATGTCAAGACTGACAGCCAAGGACTCGCCGCGCTTGTCGATAGCTTCACCCCAGAGGTGCATGACGTGCGCTAGAAGATCACCAGTTGATCGTTTTGGTCGAAAGCCATACTGACGATCACGACAAGGGAGTGATCTTCTAGGTATCGGATCAGTTGGGAGTTAATAATCCTTTCCAGGACTTTACACAGCACAGAGGTGATAGCTATAGGGCGGTAGTTTGCAGGGTCTGACCGATCTCCCTTTTTGGGCACTGGCTGCACAATGGCCTCTCTCCAAGCCTCAGGTACACGACCCGAAGAAAGAGATAGCTGGTATAGGCGCGTAAGTACAGGAGTCAACTCCGCTGCACACATTTTTAGAACAACCGCAGGAATGCCATCAGGACCACTAGCTTTCCGGACATCGAGTGACTGTAGTTCCGCACGCACATCACGCTGCCTGATATGAATATCAGGCATAGTGAAGCCACTAGAAGGTAACGTTGGTGGCAGTGCATTACAGTCATTGATTTGGGAATTAGCCGCGAAGAGGCTTGCCAAGAGGTCGGCTTTCTCCTGCGGCTTGTGAGCTAATGTTCCATCTGGACATCGAAGCGGTGGCAGCGAGGGCTGGCAGAAATTGTTTTGCACGGCCTTGGCGAGGCGCCAGTAGCTACGGGAGCCCGTAGGGTGCGTAACTAGCTCATGGCCAATACGTGCGACGCGCTGGGCATCCGCTCTGATGTAAGCCTTCTTACAGGACTTGGAAGCCTGATTGTAGGCTGCTTTTATTGAGTCGATATCGGGATCCCTCCGAGCACGACCCCTGATCCAAGCTCGATATGCCAGCTGTTTAGATGCAACAGCGTTAGCACAATCGCGATTGAACCAGCGGTTGTGTTTGCCCATACTGATCAGATCGGAGTGCGGAATGTAGTATTCCATAGCAATACCGATCTCCTCAGTAATAGCAACGGCGCTCGTTGTCGGATTCTTCTCATTAAAGCAGCGCTGCTTCCAAGGAACGGATGCAAGGTACTCGCGCATGCCGTCCCAATCCGCTGAGCCATAGTGCCATACGCGTCGTCGAGTCCTCGGAGGTTGAGGGGGCTCGATTCGCGGCACTTTGGTGGATATCAAGCAGTGGTCGGAATTGCCCAGTGGGGCACGAACATCAACCTGATAACCGACGGGATGGCTCGTAAGCAGAAGGTCCAGTAAGGAAGGCGTTTGACCGACTATGTCTGGGATCCTGGTGGGCTGATCGACCATTTGAGTCAAGTCATGCGTGAGAGCGAATGCGTGGGCTGATCTCCCCGCATGGTCCGTCTTGGAGGAACTTAACCACGATTCGTGGTGAGCGTTGAAGTCCCCCAAGAAAACCAGTTCTGCGTTAGGATACTGCTCCTGCGCGTAATCTGCCGCCCGACTGAGGTGGTCATAAAGTCGAGTTGTCTCCGCATCGCCAGTGTGGGATCTGTAGAGGCACACATAGACTCGAGTCTGATGACCTAAGTCTATATGCACCGCTAGGAGGGAAAAGGAAGGGTCTTCTAGGCAGCGCAATCGGTGACAGCAAATATCCGCCCGGACAAACAAGCATACACCGGCTTTCGCTTTGAAGGACTCTTCAAGTGCGTAGCCGGGATAGTGAAGGTAGCTTGTATCGGCCGGGCGGAGAATTAACGTCTCCGACAGAAACAACATTGCAGGCCGTGCTGTCTCTAGGTGTTGGTGGACAGCATTGAGGTTGGCATGGAGTCCCCGTATATTAGAGAACTCAACCTCAAACAGCGAAGGCGTGGGGTTGTGCACCGCTGTACGACCGGAACGTGTTGCTGTGGCTGCCATAAGGATAAGGGGTGAGGAGACGTGAAGCGGGAGGGCATTGTCGCGACTGCTCCAGTCAAAAATATGGGCGCCTGTTTCCCCAGGTGTTGCCCACAGAGGAGTAGCACCGATCCGCCAGACGGAAGGGCCCCCGTACCCCCCCGGGAGTGGCCGCCGGGAACCACGCTCCGGTCACCAATCGGCACGACGGTCCACTCCAAGATTATGCGTGGCATGATAGGGCAGCCTCACGAGCTGGTTAGGCACGCTTGGGCCCCTGTACTGTACCACGGGCGGCCAGCGGTCAGCCGTTTCTACGGTTCGGTTAATAATCTACCTAAATTTAGGGAAAATTACAAGTAAGTAGGCCTGGTCGGCGAAAAAAAGACAAATAACTGATTTGTAGTAGCAACTGATTATAATTGAATTGCAGTTAGAGGGCGCCGAAGAAATTTCGCCCAGGGCGCTAGTAGTGCTAAAACCGGCACTGTGTACATACACTAGTTGTAGTACATGATGTAGACTTGTTGCCGTTTGTGCACGTCCATTTGGCAGCGGTTGGTGCATAGCAGCCGGTCTTGCAGATACTAACTGGATGTGGAATTTGCTAGATATCATAGTTTCACGGTAAAAGCAATGGACTTCCGCAAGATAACACTTGGTTCTATTAAATTCGTATAGTCAGATTGTTGTTGTCTTATATCTAAGCCTGTATAAGCAAGTTGTAAGTTATAAGTAAGTAAGTTGGAATCTAGGAGTTATTATACAACGTGTCCCAAAATTCAACGATAAGCGGGTGCCAAGAGGTAGACCTGCTCATGTGTACTTATGGAAAAATAAGAAAAAAAATATATGTTATTAATCTTTTTTATTATAAAATTAAATTCGAAAATCTTCGAAAATTTACACTTTTTATGATATTTTCAACTACCACGACCACAACTTCTCAATTATGTTCAATCTTTTTTTGGTATCGGATACCTAAGTAGCACTACTATTCGCTACAACTCTTAAAAACACCAAAATGCTCGCAGTTTTTACACAAAAAACAATGAAAATGTATTTTTTCCTTAAATTTTCACAGATTTTTACGTTCCGTAATCTTTGACTTACGGTCTTGTAAAAAAAAAAGTATGGACACCACTGTGGCAAGTTGTTTTTAAAATTGACTGAACTCATCAAGATTCCAAAATGGTATAATAATCTAAGATAACTAGTCACAGTAAAAAAATATGCACACCATTTGTAAACAAACGAACCAAACTATAAATATTAATTAGATATTTATTTATTAGGTAATGCTCTATTTCTGCTATTTTGAAAGTATTGTTTTTCATGCCACTTCGCCCTTTACTTGTGTCTATGTATACCAAATTACCAATTCAGAAATCCCAAAAAAAAAAACCCAATATCAGTTTAAGGTTAACCTATGGACGGGCATATTAAATGGAAAAGTGATCGGGCCTTTTGAACTACAAGGAAACTTGGATGGTGACAGTTATTTGAACTTTTTACAAAATGATTTGCCAGAATTGCTTGAAGACGTCCCCTTAAGAGATCTACAAAATATGTGGTTTCAAAATGATGGTTGCCCAGCTCACTACGCTCGTCCTGTGAGACAATACTTGGACCAAGAGTATTCCGGGCGTTGGATTGGGCGACTTGGTCCTATCTTATGGCCACCCCGATCACCCGACCTAAACCCCCTGGACTTTTTCTATTGGGGTTGTCTCAAAGACAAAATCTATGAAAAACCCATTACGACATTGGACGAGCTTCGGCAAAAAATTAGTCAGGCTGCGTCACATATCAATGCTAAAAGGTATGCACGAAAAATAAAACGCTCTTTTTTAAGGCGATGTCGTGCATGTATTAATGCCGGTAGAAAACAATTTGAACATTTACTGTAATGTTAATTATTAATAAATGAATGAGACTAAAACTCACTATTGTTTTATATCAATATTTTTTTTAAATATTAAAACATTTCGGAACAGTACAATTTATTACTCACAACTTTGGTTCTTGATTCTAAATGGTATGATTTTTAGTTTGTTGCTAGTTATCATGAAGTATTATACCATTACGGAATCTTCATGAGCTGCGTCAATTTTAAAAATAACTTGCCGCAGTAGAGTCCATACTTTTTTTCTGCATGACTGTGAGTCAAAGATTACGGAACGTAAAAATCTGTGAAAATTTAAGGAAAAAAATACATTTTGATTGTTTTTTGTGTAAATACTGTGGGCATTATGGTGTTTTTAACAGTTGTAGCGAATATTAGTACTACTTAGGTATCCGATACCAAAAAAAGATTGAACATAATTGAGAAGTTGTGGTCGTGGTAGTTGAAAATATCATAAAAGGTGTAAATTTTCGAAAATTTTCGAATTTTATTTTATAATAAAAAAGATTAATAAGATATAATTTTTTTCTTATTTTTCCATAAGTACACATGAGCAGGTCTACCTCTTGGCGTCCGCTTATCGTTGAATTTTGGGACACGTTGTATATTAGAAACAATAAGATTGTTTGAATTTTCGTACTTTTTATATATGTATTGACGACTTGCTCGTGTAGATACAAGACGACGACAATTTAAATTGTTGTTATTGTCTCTTTACTTGTAAAGGCCACTAACGTGAAATTGTGTAAATGCAAATAGGCCATACATTAAAAAAAAGAAAATGAACTGAAGCATGCAAAATCATATACAAAAGTTGCCTATCTTAGCAAGTGCTTAGTATGGCATTACCTAACGTTACAGGTTGGTGAAACGGAAAATCTGCTTAAGCTATTCTTAATATTAAGTGATTCCTAGTTAAGCTATGCCTTGTTATAGGTTAGTGAAAACGGGCGTTAATCTAGTCAACTGAACATATCTCAATATGAGTTCTGTAAAATGTCAAAAAATAACTTTAAATGTATTAAATTTATTTAATAATAAATAGGTACTCTTAAATGTAATTACAATAGAAACTTAAATTTTGTATGACTTTTATTAACGAAAGTATGTGTATTTATTATTATTATACGAATTTAATGTCAGTTAACTATAATGTAAAAATCGAGTTGTTATATTCACATCTTCCGTGATTTGATCACGTCTGTTGACCAAAGCTTATCCGACCTTTTTATATTTTTTTAAATTGTATTTTATGACTTTTGGCAGTTTTGTTGCTGTCATTAGTTGTATTTGTACACATAAGTTATTGTGGTAGCCTGTACCACAATATGTCAAAATTCAGCGATTGATTTTAAACTCTTCACTTAATGAATTAAGGTTGAAAATCAAGTGAAGAAATTTGTCATTTTTGTATAGTGTACACCAAAGTGGTTTCATAAAAATACGTCTTTTTTATTTATTTATTTAATCATAGACCACACTGAAGCTCTTGATGACAATGTTCGTTAGTAATTTGATCCAATTTCTGTTTTTAACGTTTCCCTGCTACATAGATAAATATTATTCTGAACTTGATCTAAAAACAAAATCTATATAGTTTTTGGCACGTGAAAGTGGCTATTTCATATTTTTGAAAACTGCAAATATTATCTTTGAATTTAAATATTTAAGGCAAAGTTAGTAATTTACGTACAGAGAATAAACAAACAAAGTTTTCAGTCATTGTATATTTAGTGTGCCAGGGATTTTCACAAATTTTGTCACCGCAAATTTTGTACTTACACTTTTAAAACGATATTAATAATAAGATATTAATAATATTTACGTAAAATTGATTTGATATCCATCAACTTATGAATAACGACGAATATAAACGACGCTATTAACTGATGAATTTTTCAAGCACTTGTTACTTTTTCGCTAGATAATTTTTCAGTTCTGTTAGGTCCTGGCTAGCTCTGTGGTTAGAGCAGTCGCTCGGATTGCTAACCGTCATGGTTCGAGTTCCATCTTAAAGTGCCAGGGAGAAAGTGGACTTTTTAAGAATTTTTCATTAAGAATATTTCTTAGTTTAGCATTGTGAATGCAAAATTTATTAAAAATAATAATAATTAGAACAAATGTTCATCTTTATCAAAAGTTCAAATATTTGTTTTATTTCGGCCCAATCGTTCTTTATCTTTTTGACCGACTTCAAACTTAAAAAAAGCGAAAAATAATACTTACCTCAAAATGCTATTGAAGCGGGCGCCTTTAAATTAATTAATCACCTACAGAAAACCTCCGCCCGACTTTAATAGCATTTTCTTGAATAAGTTGGTTTTGTAAGTTAAGTATTATTTTGCATATTTTTTTATCTTTGAAGCCGGTTCTATTCTTTTTTGAAGTTTTTTTTTACAACCAAATTTTAGATGTAATTATAAGATTTTCTCTTGTTACTGAACTGCCCAACTTATATTCTAAGCAGAAGAAATGGACGCTCTAGAACTAGTCAAAGCCTAATTAACTGGGCCCAATTTTATTTTACGTGATTTTTTTCTCATTTCCAGCAACAACAATTTAATTGGTACGGCTACATTTGTTTCAAAGCAAAATAAGAACCCAAATCGTACAAACAGTTTGCTGATTCTAAAAAGTGTTGCTACTCGCTCGCTAACCCTATTAATTTGAGTCGACCTATCGTCGAGCCTGACATCATTGGTTGGCTTAAAGATATACCAATCTAATTCTAACTACCCAAACGCCAAAAATGCGAGAAAAGAGGAATATTAATCATCAGCCACCTGCCTAAATTGCTTTTCAGTAAAAATATTTTTTTAATAATTATAATTCATGTCCATGCCCTGTCTTTGAGTTAAGCCCTGGATAGACTAACGGACACAATATGTCATTAAAATAGCACTGCAAGTCGATAAAATAAAGAGGTGAACTAAACGAATATTTTACACCTCGTAAATGACATTAGAGTGCCATTAGAGTTATGATGATAGACTCGTACTAGTGGTCTGAGTTTCAATATGTGTGTGTATATAGGGTTATAAAATTCATTTTGCCTAACATTACATATTTCTTTAATGACAACGGAACCCTTAATCCACAGATTTGCTAAAAGAATTGGCAAAATGCTTGGATATAAGAAAAAACTGGTAAGTCCGGCAGTCAGACAATAGAAAAATAGTAGATTCGTATTTTTTTTGCTTCTATTTAAGAAGAAATGGTTTAGATAATAGACATTAAAGTTGACGAGTTGAAGCTCGCTACGTCACAACTATGTAGAAAATGTACAAAGGTGATCTCATGCGCCATTTCAACTCAATATATCGCCGTAATTAATTGATTACCTAAAAATAAATAAGTAATATATTCTTTAACTACCCGACGCACAGACAAATAAAAATTAGTGATCATCCCAAATTTATTTTAGTTTAATTTGTTAACAAGAACCGGGAGTACCACGTGGACTCAATTTGTAACCACGTAGTACATATAACTTTGAAGCTTACGTAGTTAGTTTGCTCACAAAAACTTTTCGTTCTATAGAAATCTAAGGTGACTAAAGAAATAAAAGAATAACAAAAGAAATATAGAGTCAACTAGAACCAACAGCAGTAAGGTCAGTAACTTTAACGATGTATTTGTTCTTTGAACAGTTGTTGAAGTTCTTTTTACAAATGTTACATCTATATGCTCTCAGATATTATAAAAATATATTTTAGATATATATTTAAAAACATTTGAAAAATAAAGAACTTCAAAATATTCCTGAAAGATAACGGATTATTTTCCGTCATTTTTGAACAATGAAACGGTTTGTCCCTTTAATCTAGTCTAACAAATAGCTTAATGTTTCAAATTAGATAATCTCTGGGCAGATTTTTAAGAACAATATCTTTTTTACCGGCTCTCTTGTTTCATTATCAAATCGTCTTTGTAATAATGTAAAGTTTATTTAATTAGTCGCATCTCATTAAAATGCTTTCTTTATTTTCTTCATTTAAGGGAACTGATTTAAGACGTAAAGGATTTAATTGTGTTCGCAGAATTGTACGATCTGTTCAAATTAAATTAAGGAATACGAAGCACAAGTTAAGATTTCAATTAAATACATTTAAGGCTAAGCCTACGTACTAACAATTTAATTACAGAAAATATACTTCGATCGGCTAATCTAGGGACAAGGTCTTTAAACTGTCAGCTGTCGATATGTTCCTGGCTTCTTATATACTTTTTAATAGAAATTTTCACTTTACCAAGTGATTTTATAATACTTTTCTCTTTAAAGCGATTACCAACAGTATTCTTTTCTTGTTTCCTTGTTTAATCTATCGCTGTACTTAAATAGGAACAATTTTAATTTCATTGTTTTGATGTTACGCGAAAGATTACTTTTTTGATAGGGTATGGTACCATCGATACCTCTATTTCTCGTTTTTTAAGTAGTTTCGTTAATTACACTGACAATTGACATTTCGACGTTAATAACGACATAAATAGGAGTAGGATAGATTACGACAAAGTCCACGATATATAGAATATATGTAGATGCTAGATAGTTTGATTCATAGACTTAATCTCATCGACCACTCTCGAACTATCTAATTAGACGGTCAATTTGTTTTGGGCCGTCTCGCTTAGCCTTTGGAAGCTTCGCGAATTGTCGTGCTGATTGAACCAGTGGGAAAGTGTTATTTAAAGATGCATACGTGGGGTTTCTTTGTGTTTTTGAAGTAAAGAGATGTCAGCTTATTTATAAATAGGTAATTGAAAATAATAAGTCAGTTTATCTATACAGAGTATAAAACCAAAGTCACTTCCCGTTGTTTGTACGCCCAGATCTTTCAAACTACACGACGGGTTTTAATGCGGTTTTTGTTAATATACAGAATGATTCAGGAGAATAATGCAACCCCACATGGGCGAAGCTGCTTGCGGAAAGCTAGTAAGAAATTTAAGATAATAAGACATCCATTCCTTTGATTCCTTTAAAGCTCCGTATTATGGAATATCTGATCCAACGAACATACCATATCACCCAGCTCTGAGACGATCCAATCGAACCCGGGAACTGAGGAAGTGAAGCCTTGATTCCGGCGTGCAAGCTACTCGGCTACGGAGGTTGTCTAAAACTAAGAGTATATTAGGATTCTCCTAGGTAGGTAAATGTAGTATATACCTAGGTTTTTCACAGCTTACTTCCCTAAGTAAGCCGTAAAATACGTATAGTAATAATTGTTGAACGCTCTATTTCATAATTAATTAAGCTCTTACAATCCGACTACAAAATATCGTTACTAAACGAAACAACTGAAAAGAGAGAAATAATAACTACCACAAAAATTTTATCGTCAATAAAATCGAAACGTTCAATTCCTTCATTTAATGGACACCTTAAATTATATTTAAATAAATTTATATTGACTGGATAAATATTTTCATTTAGAATCGTAGTCCTATCGTAAATTACAATTCTGGTAACAGTTCATTTCTCAAGTCAATAAAAAAAATCAATTTGACCCTGGCATTCTAAGATGGGACTCCCATGAACTTTTGCAATCCGTGCGATTGTTTTAACTACTGAGCTACAATGCCTCAGTCCTGTTAGGTCTTGGTGGTTGTTAGGTTAGTTCCTAAGTCGATTAATTTTTAACCCTTTTTATTAGTAGCTTTAATTATAATAGTTAGTTTACTTTAAAACTAGATGCTCTATGTTGTACTGAGTTTGATGAAACTTGTACCTCAAGTTGAAAGCTAAGTAATTAAACAAAAAAGAATGATTGCAATTCGGCGTCTAGTTTGCGAGGTATCCGTGGACAAACATACATACATATGAGTTGTTTGAAAAGTTCGCGGTCCGACCAAGAAAACAAAGAAAAAATTAAAACATATTTTATTTTTCTACACATTCTTACCTTGTCTCAATACAATGGCACTTGACATACGATTAAATAAATAATCGAGCTCTCAAATGACAATAAATTAGTTACATACTATCCTCAAATGTCGGTCATGCCGAGAACTTTTCTAACCACCCTCGTACATCAATAAAAATATTTTATTGAATATTTTATTGCACACGCGTTTAGATGCCCATACTAACCAACATATTACATACATACATACATGCGCCTCGAATTGATAATTTCCTTTTTTAAAGTCGGTTTAAATGTGTATTTATTTTTACGCGTATTGCACATTATAGTTTTTTAGCGCACAGCAAAAATTACCTCAGTGCATAATTTGATACGACACTTAAATACGTATTTAATTAATAAAAGCGTGTATTACATTTAGATGTAACTATAAATTTATCACAAAGTTTCTGATTTGATAGCTATTATAATAATATTGTAATGAAATAATTTCCTACATGTAATAAAATATAGTTTAATTTATAAGTGACACACGCTGTTGAGGTAGGTAGTCTCGTGACTCTCCAGTTGCCAACACAAAGTCGAGTGGTTGGTTACAAAGGAGCTGGGAGGGGAAGAAAACGTGCTTCACAAGACAGACACTGCTAGATACCGTCCGCAGAAAAAAATAGCAGACATCCTTTATGTAAATATGTACTTTATTACAAATCATAATTGGACGATTGAAAAGTGTTTTCATTATGCCATAAGTCACCTTCCAGATGCAATATCACACCCTGGATATTATTTTAAATGGAAGTCCTTGTCAAGACAAATAAACTACCCCAAACTTAGTGTGACTGCTTCGTTTAACTACAGAGGTCCCGTGGCTACCTTCTAGCTCTATCTTCAGATCAGCTCCATTCCATAATAATATTACATTGTCATTCAAGTTTTATTTGTGTGAAGAATTTCAGCTCAATCGAAAAGGGGGAAGTGAGTCCTATAGTAACTTCCGGGAAAAATACCTCGGCTTGCTGGGTAACCTCCAGGAGGCCATGTTAGACGTGAAGGTGCTAGGAGCGTGTCCGATGGAGCTGGGCTTAACCTGAAAATAAGCCCATTGGGTTAGATGGAATAACTTTCAGCCTTCCCTAGTACCCTTCACAAGTAAAACAGGCACAACATTGTCGTCAAGTTGCGGACAAACCCGTAGAAAGAAGAAAAAGCCCACAATACTAACTAGCATGATTAGTTAAAAGCTTGTGAAAATTTGATCTTAGCTTGTTAATGATTCTTTAATGTGAGTAGTATTGTGAAAAAGGCGCAAATTCCATTTCAACGTTTTTGCTGATCTTAAAACAATATAATGCGTGTGGATGTCTATGTATTATAAATAGTTGTATTTTCAAGTCTATTAGTTTGAAATATAGTGAGAATTAAGGAGAATTATAATAAGTAATTGGATTTTCCATTCGGAAGACATTTGATTTAACCCACAGAATTATAAATTCTAAAAATATCGAAGGTCGTTAATTTTAGCTGTTACGCATTTAATTGTTAAGTCATTTCTTTGTGTATATAAAGCTCGCTTTTCAAATCTCTTTTTATAATAAGAAAGGAAGTCCTATTGTATTATATCAAACAAAATGGGTTTCTTTTCATGAAAAAAAAAGTGAATTAAAAATCAAAGAATTCAAAGACTGTATAAACGCAGTTGTAACGTCTTAACCGCCTCCAAGTTCGTAGATGTATTTAGATAATTAATACGTTATTTTGTAAGCAGTATCACTGCATATTATAAAATAAAGTACCCCGCCGTTTCTGTCTGTCTGTCTGTTCGCGATAAACTCGAAAAGTACTGGACGGATTTTCATGCCGTTTTGAACAATAGATAGAGAGCGATATTAGTGTATAGTAAGTTTAGGTTTTGTACAAACTAACGATATTACAACGAAATTAGTTCAATATGACGGAAAAGTAAAGCCAATCTGAAACTTTCCTCGGAAACGCTGCCAAAAACTTTTGAGTTATAACAAAATGTCCGCGGTGGTATATGTCTTTATTCCAAGGATAATCCACAATAACATTTTTTTACGTATACTTAAAAAAGTAAAATGATGGGTTATTTACGAACCTATTTTTAAGAATTCAGTATTAATCCTTATTCAAATAAATAAGTTCGATACGTTATGCATGTAATGTACGTCAAAATTGCCTGTTACACTATAGCAAAAAATTGATAGGTAACTAATGAGATATTGAAAAATAAAAAAATGTCCGGGCGACTATTAAACTTACCGATGAATAAAAATGAATCGCCGAAACGTACGTACGTGCATAACTTCCAAATTCCAGTTCCGACTGCACCAAATTGGATGATTCTATTTTTTATGTGTTCCATGATTCATGACACGGTTTGTATATAAGATTTTTTTAAGGCGGTACGAAGTTCACCGGGTCAGCTAGTTTTATAATATAAACCAGTGATTCCCTAAGTGGTCCAGGTGGACCCCCAGGGGTCCACTAGGGATTCAACGGGGGTCTACGTTGCGGTGAAATAAAAATAGAAGAGGCGAATTTAGGATTGGAACTCACCCGCGACGCCAATTTCCATCGTTAGATCTTCACATTTCGGACGAATTTTGGGAATTTGGGTAAAAATGTAGCTGCAGGGGGTTTACGAGAAAAAATTTTATGGGAACCTCTGATATAAATTAAAAAACCGGCCAAATGCGTGTCGGATTTGCATGCGAAGGGTTCCGCACCAAAAACGAGCAAAACAATCACGATGGTTTTTATTATTTGTTGTTGAAGCGTCAACAGACATACATCATCTGTGAAAATTTCAACTGTCAGACTTTCATGGTTTATGAGATACAACCTGGTGACAGCCACAAAAAATTCCGTTTGTAGTATGGGAGCTCCTTAAATATTTATTTTAATTCTACTTTTAAGTCTTTGTTATTGAAAAGGCAACATATACACATCATTTGTGAAATTTTCAATTGTCTAATTTTGACAGTTCATAAGATGACATACAAACAGACCTACACCGAAGATTTATTAACCCTAAAAGTTCAATAATTTTATCTTCGGCCCATAACACCTATGACCTGAAAAAAAAATTGTCTAAAACATCTTCAACTGCTGCTATCTCCAATATGGCCGAGGCAAAAAATGCTTGGGAGATATTATCTAAAAGTGATTTTCCAACAGTAATGACAGCTCAAAAACATTGGGACGAGCCGCTCTGTAAATTGGTACGGAATAATCTATTAAACACGTCTGCCAATTCTGCAGAGCATGGTCGTCTCTTAGCTGTCGCTGAGTGGTTCTAGCTTTCATTGTAATTGTATTGTAAAAAATAAACATAATAAACGCAAATGTGTAGTTGTTTGTTCATTATACAATAATATTGATAAGAGTATTATTATTCTTATATTTCTCTGAATACTAACAACAATCACATCAAAACCTTCGAGGATCTCAAATACGTAATAAAAATATAATTAAATGTGATAAAACCTCTTTATTCTTGTGCGTAAATTATTAATATTATAAGATGCAAGATTTAACTGTTTGTTTGCATTTAATGAGCTCTGAAACTACTGGACTGATTTTAAATATTATTTATTTTAGGGGAAGCTACATCATACGCGCGTAAATACGCAGGCGAAGTCGCAAATTTTTCCAGACATCAACTTTGAAGTCATATATTAAATTAATTAATTTCAAAAGCAAATTTCCATCTTTTACGGCTTGAAAGTTTTCGGTAGAAAGGAAATTGATACCCTCTTTTGTTTTTGTTTAAAATAGGGAAGTTAAGTAGGTAAGTAAGCTTGCCGGCTCAGTGGTCACATCACTCGAAGTGGAGTTCCCAACATAAATGTTGACAGTATGAGATCTACGCTAAAACAGTTAAAGCGAGACCAACACACACACACACACGTCAAACTCTAGACCGTTTGCATAAGATGGGAGCCTAAAATCTCTGTAACGATTGTTTGCATCTGTGTGGGTTATATTTGAAAGGGCACTGTGGCCACTGCTTCCGTACGCCAACTGTGTTGGAGTGCCATGCAAGATTAAAGGATTATGGAGCACCAGCCAAACAAATTGCCTATCTAATGGGGACTAGTGCGGATATACCTACCCGCCGTCCGACGGTTTGCTGATAATCCGTTGGTGCTGGAATCCAGGCAAACTTTGTTCATTTTGCATAGCTCTTTCCGATTGTTTGAATATCCATCAGCGAGACTATATTCTACTCTCATAACATCTAGATGGCTTAATACGAAAATATAATGCGATAATCATTCGATATCTCGTCGTTACAGGTACATAATTTTTCGAGTCAAATTATTCCATGAAATATGTTGATCTCAGTTCTTATTCTTTAAAATACTTACATAATCGTAATTCGAATAATTGCAATTACCAACAGTTTCTGATTCAAAGGTTGATTAATTCTTTGTCAGAAATCTTCAAGCGCAGTTTAGAGTTGAAAGTAATTAATTAAGAAGGAATGTGAATAGGTAAAACTTCGTTTAAACGTCTAATAGCATTAACATTTCTGTGATGCTAGGGAATAATTTTGAATTAACCCATGAAGAGCTAATTCTACTAAGGAGAATATTCACTAAGAAGTACATTTCGCCATTGAATACGAGTAGGTAATTCAAACGTTAAATATCAGACATTAAGTATTTTTTGTACTTACATACTTAACTAAATCATCTATCGATAGCACGTTTAAAAATTTTAATCAAAAAAGTAAATAAAGGTATATTACTTATCGACTAGATAGAGAACTAGTTAGAATCATCAGGTCGTCTTAGAAGCATGTCTAAACGTATTGGTTATTGAGTGCCTTTATGTTTAATCCTATGTCAAGGAAATCGATGTATCTAACACTCGAATCTATCAGTAGGGAAAAGTAATTCCTCGAATCTATCTGTAGAGTAATTGCTTGAGAAATATGACATAAGTAACTGTCTTTAACCAATAGACGAGAATTTAATTATTTCTCTCGGCTATAGATACGAATGTATGTGTAATTATCCAAGATGTTTAAGTACTTTGTTTCAGGTATATTTTCTGTCGCTTTCGAATTCACTCATGTGTCTGAATTCAGGCCATTTAGTGTAGAAATTATATTAATTAAATTGTTGTATAAAAATACAAAACAACATTGATTGATTCATAAGTGTATCAGATATTCTATCCCTATGTTATTTCAAAACTCACTTCACTTATAGTCACGAAACGTTAATTATACCAATTCAAAGTAAATTCGAAGTGACTTCCAATTTGGATACGGATATTTACAGAATTGCAGGGCTGAAGGCAGATTATAAGTGTATAAAAAATGAGCTGTGGAGAGTGCTATGGATTGTATGTAGCTTTGAAGCGCCGAGTGAAAAAAATAATTTATTTGGTTACACCATTAGGCATGTCTAAAAGCATACCTTTGTAAATATAAATGGGGTGTAATAATCGATTCCATTTGACAACATATTTTTTAATGGTATGGAGAAATGAAGTATGATGAAAGCGAAGTCTGAGAGCGAGTTTTGTGATATTTATATCATTGGTAAAGTTGACTGTAATATTATTAACTGCTAGCTGACCCGATGAACTTCGTACCGCCATATTTTATTTCTTTTTTATAATTTTTCTTATATACAAACCTTGTCTTGGCAATAAGGAACACAGAAAAAAGAAACGTCCGAATTTGGAAGTTATGCGCTTACGTATATTTTGTTTATCGCTGGAGTTGAAAGCTTTTTTGTACGACTGTCCAAAAAAGAGAGTTTTCATCTTAGATATCGTAATGTGATTTAAATTACACCATACCTGATAGATTAAAGAGTTTTTATAACTAGCAACGTTGCTAAAGATATATTATAACATCGTATTCTAAAAGACGCAGGTTTGAAGTAATATTAGGCTTTGAGTGACTTACATAATGAGTTAATTTTTAACAGTGAGTTAATTTTTAAGGCTTTTTGTTGCAAATTCCTGAGATACATTTAGGATACAAGTGGTATTTTACGAGAAAATGGATGAAATAGATCTATCTGAAATAGTGTTGATAATATCTCTAAAAAGCTCCGTGAGTTTAAAGGCAGAAGGTGAGATCATTCTTTCTGTGAACTTCATTATATTCTTGTATTTTTACTTAACTCTAAAAACGCAAATAAATATTAATACGTGGCAAATTAACGGAAACACAAGAAAATTATCACATTATATACAAACAATCTGTATCCGTACAGATCCGTAGTCCTTAAACGTCCTTGTATGTACATTTTCTTACAGAAAATTTTATAACAATTTTTTATTTAAGTTGGTACACTGTCATAATTAATTATTCCAAAAAGAACTCCAATTATATTAAGTATAAGTTGACACGAAATATGAATGTGATCTTGTTACGGTCAATAAGTTAATGAGAGACAGAGAGGGTACTATTTTAATTTGATTTGTTAAATGACAAACGGCTCTCATCCCTCTCAGTTTTGTTTGACGTTAAGCTCGAATAAAAGAATATGCTCATGGCCCGACTGTGACAGTAGATGCTTTAAACAACTAAACGAAGACGGCCAATCCGAAGAGATTTAACTAACGACAATGAATTTCAAAGGAAAGCTTATCATTGAACTGATTGAGTGGAACTTTCTTTTTGTCTTCCCTTTTGTGGACCGTTCGGATTTGTTTGAATGGACCGTGCTTCATAATAAAATTTAACTTTAATAGAGAGCAGATTTGTTTTTAGACTTTTAAATCAATTTAATATATAACAAACATTTTATTTTGAGTAAATTTTGTTGACATAACAGTAATGTGAGTCAAAGTGAGGCAAAAATGTTGTCATAATGGTTTTGAAAACTGACAAAATTATTTTGGATAATGAAAAAATCAATTGCTCACTTCGTGACAAATATGAATTAATATAAGTTAATATCACATGCAATATTTTTAATGAAATATCCTAAGTATGTTTTTGAAATATTGGCACAACCCAGAGTATTGACATTATAAACATAATCATTTTTCTTGAAACACGATATGACAGTAAAACTTTATACGAGGGTCAAGTTGAAAGTTCTTTGAAAATTAAAATTCAGCAAAGTAGCAAAATTATTAGTTTATTATTTGTTTTTTTATTTTATTTTAGGGAATATATTGAAATCGTGAGGTGCAGAACCTAGATCATACGGTGGGTGACTCAATAATTTCACGTCTGATGTAGTGAAATAGTTGACCATTTGCCTAGTGACGTGTGACGAGGAGTTGTCGTAAAAAAAGACCATTCTACATCGTTTTCCTCTAACTTCTAGACAAGAGCAGCATATCTGCTATCTTTTTAGCAAAAGACGGTTCAGAGCGCCAGAGTAGGATATGGCATTGGAAAAAGGCGATAGGTTCCTTGCGGCAGCAGTAACTTAACTTATTATTTGTATATTATGTAATGAATTATTATAATTATAATAGGGATGATGACTGGGTAAAAAAAATGCAATTCTATTTAGTCCGTCAGTCAGATAATAGAAAAATATTAGATACGTATTTTTTTTTTACTTCAAATTAACAAGAAATAGATAACAGGCATTAAAGCTGAGGAGTGGGGGCTCGCTACGTCACAGTTGAGTAGAAAACGTACTCTAACGTGACGTCATGCGAAATTTCAACTCAATGTAACGCCGTAATTTTATAATTACGAAAAAAATAAAAAAATACGTGTTTAATATTTTTTAACACTCTACCTGACGGACAAACAAACAAAAATTAGTCATCATCCCTATTCTATTGTACTCTCATGATGCTAGGAATTTATTTATATTAACTTCACATTTGAACTTTATAGTCAGTTTCATAAAGTTTCTCTACGTCGAATCATAAATTTTGTTTGACATGAAAATATCAAGCTATCAGAAGTTATTGGCTATATCTATTCAACAAGAGTCGTTTTATCTTAAGCAAGAACTACCCTCTTTATAACTGTGTGGCTTTTTATTGGACCTGTGATGCTTGCAGCTGTTTTTATAGAAAACGGGAACATAATGATAAAATTTAGTGAAAAACAGGAAATAGCCTTTTGTGTAAGCAGAATTATAAATAATCTTAAAAAACTTCATTTCTACTGAGCAAACGAAATATTAAATGGATAGTGTATTCTTTATTTTAAAAATAATAGATGAATTTTTTTATTTTATTATATACTCGTACAAATAAATTTTTAAATTTATCATTTATAAAAATAAGAGACGTAAGATTGGTGTTCTTATTACTAGAAGTGTAATTACAGGCATTGTTCTCTATCAAATTCCATAAAAATGATACAACTACTTTTGGATTATTTTTATACTTGTATCGTTGTTGCTATTTTATTGTAGATACAATATGTTCTTGATGAGTAAGTGGTAACCTTCGCGAAACCATCCTCATATACACAATAGTATTAAAGTGGCTAGTCGTTGGGCACTATCAGGAGTTACATCACAAAACCAACTTGTCGGAGTGAATGTTCTATTAAGGACCTCTTGTACTTCCGCTTACGTTTCCTCTCAAATACGTATCGAGAATATAGACGATAAAAAAAAAATAATTATAGAAAAAAAATCATATGCAGTTATAAAAAAAAATCTTTTGAACATTTATTGAAATTAATGTTTCTGTTTTTTCGCAAACACTAAACCATATGTTTAATTTTCATGAAATGATTTTTCTTTGGCGAATATAAGCAAAGCCTTAGTATAAAATTGTTTTAAAAAGTTGCAATACTTCGCCTTAAATTGATTGCTTTTGCTTACATATTTTCTTCGTAGCTTTGACATCTTGCATGCTTTTATAGGAAAGATGCAAACCTTTACTTTTGTATTATACAATAGTGATTTAATTGTATACTACTTATTATATTTTATCAATTCTGCATTCACAATGCTTTACTCAAAATATTATACTTGTTATTTTTTTTTAATAAAGTACTCTGTTCGTATCTCAATGGAAATAATTATTTGAAATTAAATAACCATAATATTCTGTTGTCTAGAATAATCAATTGATTTTCCAATCAGTTTCTACTATATAATCCTTATATGTATATAAGCTATGTATGAAGTTGTCTATATATATTGCAGGTAAACCTCAAGTAAGTGCATATCACGTGCCGCTCATAAATCTGGGAGTTCAAGTAAGTGGCCGCCGTCACGACACTACTATGACTTACGGACTCGACGCGATACAAACTTCAAAACGCTAGTTTTTAGTGACATCACCAGATTCTTTGCGATTGTTTGATATTATCTTAAAGGTAACCTTGTTAACTACTTTTAGGGTTCCATATACAAAGGGTAACACGTGAAACCTATTACTAAGACTTCGCTGTGAAGTTAGACAGTTAAAATCTTCGCAGACGATGTCTTTATGTTGCCGCTTCAACAACGAATACTAAAAACCAGAATAAAATCAATATTTAAGGGGGCTCTCATAATGTGATTATTTTCATTATGAGAGCCCCCATTATTAGAGATATGAGAGAATATTTCATTATGAGAGAAGATTATTTTCCTCGTTTCCGGTACTGAGCACTACGTGCGCGTGTCCTACTCACACTTGGCCGGTTTTAAATTTATTTAAAAAAGGCTTTAAACATTCACCAGTTCCAAGTATCCCAAATAGGATATGAAATTCGCAACCCGGGCGAAGATAAATATAAATAATATATATTTTAAATGAAAAATTGATCAATTGAATTTTCTTTACAATGCACTACTTCGTAGTTATTTTTTTAAATTGATATAATTTTTGTTTACTTATAGGTTGCTCGATAAAAATAAAATTTATGTCATCTCTTGTTTATGGTACATTGGAGAGCATAATGGGTTACAACAAAAACCCTAATTTCTTAAATCGGTTATAATGACTAACTGTTGAGAGGAAAATTCAAAATTATTGCTGAAATTTGATTGGCTGCTATGTTTTGATACATAGCGGCAATTCTGATTTCTACGTGAACAATGAAATGAAATAATTTCTGAGTTTTATATAAAATATAGTTGTCCGCCAGCGGTTTTACCCGCCTGGTCACTGTGCATTTGTTTGACATGCTAAATCAGGCTTAGAATTTTCCATACACCAAATTTCATCAAAATACGTTCAGTAGTTTTAACGTGTAAGAGTAACAAATATAATACATGAAATGTATACCTTCACATACTTTAATATTAATAATATTAGCAGGATAAGGTTAGTATGAAGTGTCGATTATATTGTTTTTTTAATAGCTATGTATCCTTATCTCTTTGTGAAAATAAAGAATTATTATTATTATAGCTATATTTTTTTTATCTAAGAACCTAAACTACATATTGTAAATGCTTAATATCATTTTAATAAGTACTTTTTTTTTAATCTTAAAAAACTGATTCGTAAACATGATGAACTACTGAAGAACCCTGGAGGATCTATTTGTTAGCCTTAAAATGTATGAGACTGCAAAGCACGAATCAAAAGCGATAAAAGAGTAACAAAAAAACAAATACAAACAAACAAAACAATGGTTGTAGTTTTTCACGAGAATTGTATACAGTATTCCAATTTAAATGTGGATATGTCGTGGCCAAATCGTAGAATTGATCATTTCTTGATCCGGCCGGCTATTTCATGAAATAGTTGTAATTCATGAAACGGTCACCTTAAATTGATCATATCGCTAAAGCTTCAACGTTTGGCCATCCACGTTTGGTCATTGTCGGCAATGTAGGGTGTCCAAAAATAAATCTAATTATTTGCTAAAATAGCTTGTTAGCGTTATGATTTTGTGGTCTGAAAAAAAAAAATACCTCGAAATGTGATATCATCGCTACACTACGTTTCGTGATAGTCTTAAATTTCTAACCTATCATGTGACCTACAGTAGTACATCATAGGAAATTTGTTTCAGTTCAGAATTCAAAAACTCCTATACCCTTCAATATATTTTTACTATCCTCTGGAGCTAGATAAAAATCCTGTCTTTATCATAATCTTATTCATAAAACTACAGAATAGCCTTCGCACCTTCGCACTAAACTTAATCAAGTAATTGTTTACTTTTGCTTGGTTACTTTCTTACTTGAAGACTTAAGTAACTATTTTATCACTAATGCTCGGCCTAATGTTAAACGCCAATTATTAATTTTTCTAGCCAAGCCACATCATGATACCCACATCATGATGTGGTTTTTTCAATTTCATGAAATGGCCGGCCGTTTCATGAATTGGTCAATTCTACGATCTGGCCGCAACAAATATATCGTCTCTATGATGTAATAAGCTCACTAGGCCGTGTATTCAAATTCTTTTTGAGGATATACAAGACGCAAAGTACGACAGATGTTCGCAACGTAAATCGGCTGATAGTTTGTCGGCTCTCTGATTCTATTCTTTGTTTCAGGGGCGGTCCGTATTTGACAAAATTCAATTTACTTTTCGGCACGTTACAAAAGAGATTCCAATTTGCTTCCAAATTGAGTAAGGGTTTACGTTCCATATGTACTAAATCAACCGAATCAGAATGAACACGTATGTTGAATATGTAAAACTTCGTACTGAAATGATAGTTATTGCCTGTGTATCATTTAAATAAAGACCTTATATTTATCTTCATATTCAAATTGTAGGACTGGTTTTGTTTCTCTATTTTTAACACCAATTCTCTTTGGCCCATCAAGATAGAATGCAAATACTTATAACATCATTAAATAATAATCATAGATAATACCGCAACGATAAACTTTCTTACTGAAGCTAGTGAAAATTTTCTTATTCCTATGTTTTTTTTTCTTATTCCTATGTTTGCGCAACCGTAAAAATTATAATGATTCTACATTAAGTTTATATAGTATTTAGTCAAAAGAGATGTAAGAGAATTATGTAAGTACCTGCTTCTTTAGTAAGACCTAAATTTTTCACAGAATAATGTACATATATGGCCTTGGTAGTAACCCGCCAAAGCCGAGCCAAAAGACAAAGGCACTATCTACTTTTTCTCGATAGAATTGTCATAAAAGATAAGATAACCTTTTGGTATCTACGTAGAGCAAACACATAAGGCATCCAATTTCTTTATTTAAATTAAGGGCGGGCCGAGGTTTTCTGGAGGTTATTAAATGATGGTCCGACTTCAAAAAAGTTTCTTGAATATTTGAATTGCTTTTAAGTTAATTATTCTCACTTTTATGAAGTCTGAAGTCGGTTGTATTTTTTTGAATAAAAAAATCTCATTATTTTTTAACGATACTTATATGATAAAACTGGGATGCCACATATTTGAAAACTGTTAAAATACCAAAATTTTCCCGTAACTGTAACAAATACGATAATCGCATTCAAAACTAGAATTCAGCCAAAGGCGAAATATTCGCGGACGGATAAAACAGCTCAATCAAAGAATCTTTTCTTTAAATTCACTTAAAAAATATATTAACACATGAGTTGAAAAATCGATTGGAGGAACTTGTCAGTTTCCAATAATAGATGTACTTTTAAATGTCGTGTGCGCATTTTGCGAATTTTCATTAAAACTTATCCCATTGAGTAAATCATAATAAACTTTTTATAGAAAGATTCTCTTCTGTGGGAATGTTTTTCAATAAATTGTCGATATACTAATGTTAAATGTATTTTTACTACCGCATTTATTGGTTGCCATAATCCGTTATTATCGAGACTAATCACGGACGATTGTTTGACTGGGGCCCCACAGGGAGTAACAGTTAGTTGTAATCGTTATCTTCCATACACAGACTGCGAATGCCAATGAAATTGTATTTTACGTGTAACCTCTTTAGCGTTGTTTTCTGTGTTATTTTGATGGAAATTATCTGTTAGGTTAGAACTGCCAAATAAACTTGAGCTTTTATGATAGTCGCAGAAATTTATTTATATCTCAAATATGGTTTTTGATATTACAATTTGTCTGAACTTTTTCTTGATTTGGTGTAGGAAAAAACAATGTATATCTATAATATTTTTGGAAGATCTCTTTTTAGAAGGGACTCATCAACATTAAGCATAATAACGTCGGTGCAATTATGAAGGTACCATATTTTTCTGACATAATATTAGTTCATCTTATTATATCCTAACAAAGACAGATGTTCCGACTCTAAACGTCTGACTAAACGCGATTAGCTCAAATGTGACGAAGTATATTCATGCGGTATTCATCAATTGACTAAGTTTAGTTATAAGTGAGGCTGTGGTATGTAATTAACTGAGGTTTAGAAAAAGCAACGATGATTTTTTTTTCAATAATAAGAACAACTGGACTAATTACTTGATACTTGTAAATCATAGCGAAGCACTAGAGGACTTTATTTAAGAATATTATATTCTCTCTGATTGTTCTCAATAAAGACTAGATTAGAGAAAAGACAGGTAGACAAAAAGATAATGCGGCTATTCGATTGTAACCCACCTAATCTTATCTTATTTAGAAGCATAACATGCTGTAAAAGTGTTAAGCTCGTTATGTCATATTTTGATCAGCTATGGACCGAAATATATTTACAGACTGCAGCGGTGCGGTTCGTTTAAACATTACTAGATGGCGTTACGCGCTAACATTGTCGAAACTACGTGTGTCATATTGCTTGAAAAGGACGGGTGGCTGTTTTAGAATAACATGTATTGTTGCAAATCTCAGTAGTGTGCTGCGTCTCTAATACTTTCTACAGGATAAACCTTCTCTTGCTGTTATTGAACATAGAAATATAGACATCTTATCTATAATTGAGCAGTAACTATATTTTTTCAATTTATTGCACGAAGAACTTATCGAGTATTTTTTCGGGTGTAAAACCTGTTTATATTCATTTTGGCTAAAATTTTTGTAGCACGAGACCTGGCCTGAAATTCCCTACGTCTCGTTGTACGATAGTCTAATGAATCTCAACCTTTTAGCAGTTTTGCAGTAAGTGAGATTATTTTTTTTCGAGGTATTCTTACAATTGAATTTAGCTATCTTCCTCTCAAAAGTACTGCTAAGATGTGAATCTTATTTTTTTTTAACGTCGAAGAAATGCTTCTGGCGATTAAGACTCTCCTCCATGAGCCCACCGGCAGTGACTTCGCGGATGGAGATGCTCGGGTACATCGAGTGCCTCTCCTAGACAGGAGTGCAGGGGTAGCTGCTCTGCTAACTAATAGCAAACTAAACATAGAACATGCTAAAAATAAAAACCCTTTAATACTCGTAAAAAACGTAAAAGGAGAAAATAAACTGGAACAAGTAATAGAAGGTATAAAGAGAAAAATGGAGAAATTGGGAAAAAGAAACGATAAACAAGAAGAAATAATTGAGCTAGCATACCAAAAAAGAACTAGAAATCCGCACGTGGCGAATATGGTTCTGAGAGTGGACCCAACAACATGGAGGCAAATGACAGAGGCGGGGAGTGTCCAACTGCAGTGGGGTTACTCCATTGTTGAGGATCAGTCCCCGCTTATCCAGTGTTCCCGCTGCTTGGGCTACGGCCATATCAAGCAGAAATGTCAGGAGCAGCTGGACATTTGCTGCCATTGTGGGGGAAACCATCTTTACGCAGCGTGCGAAAACAAGGACAAAAAACCGGCCTGTGTTAACTGCAAAAAGGATCCCAAAATCAAAGAAGAGAAACTAGAACATAACGCCTTCAGCAATGTCTGTCCACTCAGAATAAGGATGGACAGACTTGCTAGAAACAAAACGGCATACTGCTAAGGGCGCACCAAAGAAATATGAGATAATACAATCAAACTTACAACGCTCGAAAAATGTCACCGCCGAACTAATCCAAGTAGCTACAGATAGAAAAGCCAGTATGGCACTAGTGCAAGAACCCTATACAGGCAACACAGGCATTGTGGCCGGCCAGACAGGTGTTAGAATATACCAGGCGGAACAGTCATCAGGGAAGGTAAACAAAGCCGCAATTATAGTGTTTAACAAAAATTGGAAAATCCACTTGCTCCCTGACCTCACTACCACAAATATAGCTGTAATAAAAATTGTAACACCTGAATGGCCGATCATTTTTGTATCTTTTTACTTCAAACCTGATATGGACATAAGCAACTACATAGAGCAACTGGAAAAGATAATGAATAAAGCGAATGGAAGTAGAATAGTTCTGGCGGGAGACTCCTATGCGTGGAGCGAATGGTGGGGTAGCGAAAAAAGCGATGATAGAGGTAAAGATTTACTTGGTACAATAAACGATCTGGGCTTAGAGATTCTAAACACAGGAAATAAACCTACCTTCCACACATGGCGAGGGGATAGGGAGTTTAAAAGCCATGTGGATATAACGCTGTGCTCGACGACCATGCTAAACAACATGGAATACTGGAGAGTAGAGGAGAATATAACAACCTCGGACCACAATGCAATACTACTTGAATGGATCATAGAAAAGGAAGAAATAAACAACAATGAAAAAACAACAAGGAAATACAATACAAAAAAGACCAACTGGAAGAAATTTAAGGAAGAAATTAAAAAATAATTAGAAAAAGAAAACATCACAAAGGAAAACATAGAACAAATTAAAGACAAAAATGAGTACGAAAAATTGATAGAAAAATACACGAATACTATAATAAAAATAACTAAACAAAATACAAAAGAAAGGAAAGGAAACAACAGAACTGATATTGTATGGTGGACCGAGGAACTTGAACAGATGAAGAAAGAAGTAAATAGGAAAAGGAAAAGGATAAAAAATACATCACAGATTAGAATGAGACATGTCGTCGAGCAATACACAACAGCAAGAGAAATATACCACAGAAAAATGGAAGAGACAAGGATAAAGAGTTGGAAGGATTTCTGTGGTAAACAAGACAGGGAATCAATGTGGGATGGCATCTACCGAGTAATAGGGAAACTCAAAAGAAACGGCGAAGATCTACTGATTACGAGCGGGGGCAAAACCACAAGTCCAGAGGAGTCGGCGCGCATAATTGCGGAGTGTTTCTACCCGGTGGATACAGAAGAGGGAGAGAACGATACCCACAAGGAGGTGAGGAGTAGAGCGGCGAAAGCAACTGAGGGGAGTAAACTGGAGTTTTACGACCCCCCATTTGTGGAAGCCGAACTACTCCATGCCACGGAGTCGTTCAACCCAAAAAAGGCACCGGGTGGAGACGGACTGACCTCCGACTTATGCGCGGCAGCCATCAGAGCGAATACACAGGTAGTAGGGTGGGTCGAAAATTTTTTTTTTAAGTATTCGATTTCTAATGGTGAAAATATGTTGAAGTTAGGTGTCGTTATAAACCCTTTAAAATATCATTGGAATGTTTTAAGTGGAACAGCCCGCGCAACACTCTTGAAGTTTTGAAAAAAAAAAAGTTCAATTACCCACTTTTACACCTTAAGTTACATGTTTGACGTTGAGTTTATTTTAATGTTTTACTTGTTATCGATTGAAATACACGTTATTTTTGCTATATAAACTGTGTTGTTTGTTAAAAGAAGATTATTTGAGGTAAGTACATTCAGAGAATTCATGTATCAAAGTGGTTAGTTTCTTGTGAAGATGTAATTTGAGTATTTTTCGTTTTAGAATCTGAAAGTTAATTTTTTCCATCATGTCTAATAATAGACAGTCATACAAGTGCCCTATATTTGGTACTATAGAAGATTTAAAAGAAAATGTGTTACCAACATATCAGGATGTCATGAAATATTACGAGTGGAGTAGAGTACAGGTAAAAATTAATAATGGCAATAACAAAGAGCCCACGTTTTCCGAAATTGCAGAAATTGTAACCAAGAAAGTGGAAGGAGTATGGCAAAAAGCATCAATCCCTGTAGTCTCGCATACAAGAGTAATTCAGCTCCTGAAAGCTTATCATTCCAAATGCAAAAATATTATTAAATCATTAAAAAGATTGTCAACTGAGAAAAAAACTGAGTTCTTGAAGAAAAGTGAAATTTTATTCGACATTTGTTCATGCAAATGCAAGATATTAAGTCAGTGCAATTGTCCCAGATCAGTTAAAGTTCCTAAAGAAGAACACGACTTTTTGATTGATCAACGAGGTGAGAGAAAAATGAGAATCGGCGGCATTGATCGCAATCGAACAAAAAGTTTGCAAAAAAAGTTTGTTCGAAAGCAAGCTTCAACAAAAATCTATCTGAAGAGCGACAACAACCAATCCATAATGCCAGAAAAAGAATTAATGTTATCAACAAGTAGTGATTCTGATACAAATGTTTCATATCCGGAAAAGTTACACAAATATATAGAAGAGCCCTTACCATCTACCTCAGGAACAATGGAAAATAAGATATGCGTGAAAAGTTTACCCGTTTTGTCGCAAATATGTGACCGTTATGGAGTATCCGATAGAGCTGGTGCTGCGATTGCTTCTGCAGTTTTACATGAACTTTCGTCAGATATCGTTATAGATAAATCAAAACTGCGAAGAGAGAGAAGGAAAACACGTGACGCGCTTGTGAAGACTCAAGCGCCTTTAAACTTGCCTGCTTTATATTTTGATGGTCGGAAAGATAAAACCCTGACGATTGTTACAAAGGGAACCAAAAGGTACAAGCAAGTAGTTATTGAAGAACACGTTTCTGTAATTAAAGAACCGGATTCCATTTATGTAGGGTATGTGACGCCATCACAAGGAACTGCAAAGACTATTGAGATATCAATAAATGCTCTTCTTTTCTCCAAAAGTATTAGTACCGATGACCTCTTGGCAATTGGATGCGATGGAACAGTGATAAATACGGGTAAATTTAGTGGTGTCATAAGGCTATTTGAAAAAAGACTTCAGAGACCTTTGCAATGGATAGTTTGCATGCTGCATTTAAATGAACTGCCTCTGAGGCATTTGTTTGATTACATGGATGGTAAAACTTCTGGTCCATCTACGTACAATGGTCCTATTGGTAAGTTGCTGGATAAGAGTGAAACGCGAGCTGTAGTTGAATTTGAGTCAATACCAGGTCAATTACCAACGCTAAAACCAGAAAACTTAAGCACAGACCAAAAATATTTGTATGAAATCACATTAGCTGTAGTTACTGGAAGTTGTTCTGATGACTTAGTAAATAAATCACCTGGAAAAATGTCACATGCCCGTTGGTTGACTAAGGCAAATCGGATCTTGCGTCTTTACATTTCTTCTCCAAAACCATCAACAAATTTAATTATTTTGGCTCAATATATTGTTAAAGTGTATGCCCCCGTGTGGTTCCAAATAAAGACACACTCATCGTGTAAAGACGGATCACGGCACCTTTGGAAATTGATTGAAAGTTCGCGATTTTTATCATGTGCATTAAAATCAATCATAGATCCTGTTATTCAACGAAATGCATATTTTGCTCATCCTGAAAATTTGCTTTTGGCAATGTTAACAGACGAAGAAAAGCATATAAGAGAACTTGCAGCTAGAAGAATTCTAAAAGCGCGTAATTCACCTTCAATGGGAAAACTACCACGCACTTTTGAAGTCCCTAAACTTAATTTTGATGCTAAATGTTATATTGATTTAATAAACTGGCAAGAAACCAACTTTGATCCACCTATTCTAAGAAATCAAACGAATGATGAACTTATTCAAATTATAGATAAAAATGGTGACGAAAGGATGTTGTTTATTAGGCTGCCTTGCCATACACAAGCAGTTGAACGAAGTGTAAAGATAGTAACAGAAGCTGCAATGTCAGCATGTGATAAAAAAACAAGAGATGGTATGATTCATGCAAAACTAGCTTCAAGGAAAGTTATGCCGAAATTCGATAGTAAGCGGGATTTTTTATATAAAAATAAATAACTTTTAATTTGTATTTGTCAATATATGTCTTTCTCTAAATATTTGTTATATTTTAATAGTATTTTAAGAAAGTATTCTATTAAAAAACTATGACATTTCGTAATACGTGTTTTTCTTTCAAAAACTTAAAATTTCGTTGCACATGCGCGGGCTGAAGATGTATGTTTAATTGTTCGTTTTTATGCTTAAATTACTTATAATAGTATACTACAACATAATATTACTATTAGAATTCGATTCACAAACTTTTATTTTTTTTCCATACTAAAGTGACCCACCCTAACAGGTAGCCCTTGCCATATGTAACAGGAGCCTGGAACTGTCCCACTTCCCCACTCCCTGGAAGCAAGCAACAGTAACAACTTTGAGAAAAGCAGGGAAGGAAGATTACACAATGCCCAAATCGTATAGACCAATAGGCCTTTTGTCGGTACTAGGGAAAATAGTAGAAAAAATGATGATACGCAGAATAAGGTGGCACATCCTGCCAAAACTAAACCCGAGACAGTACGGATTTGTGCCACAGAGGAGTACGGAGGACTCCCTCTATGACATGATCCAGCGAGTCAGGACTAATCTGGAAGGGAAGGAGATTACAACACTGATTTCGCTGGACATAGAGGGGGCGTTCGATAACGCGTGGTGGCCACAAATCCACTGTCAACTCCTGAAGAAAAAGTGCCCCATAAATTTAAGGAAATTAGTTAAGAGTTACCTGGAGGATAGATCCGTACTGGTGAGGTACGCGGGACAGGAAGTTCCAAGAAAAACTAACAAAGGTTGCGTCCAGGGATCCATCGGGGGTCCCTTATTTTGGAATATCATCTTGGACTCACTCCTGGACGAACTCACCGGTGCGGGCATATACTGCCAGGCTTTTGCCGATGATGTAGTTATGCTGGTGTCGTCGAGAGACCCACAAGAAGTAGAAAATAGAGCTAATGTAGCCCTAAATATAGTAAAAAATTGGGGTACGTCAAATAAACTCAAATTTGCAGCACACAAAACAAAAGTTATGATCATCACAAAGAAACTTAAATACGACGTACCCCAACTAAAAATGAGTAATATAAATATAGAAATAGGGAAGGAAATAAAAATCTTGGGGGTCATAATCGACGACAAGCTAACTTTTAATAAACACATTAGGTACATAGGTAATAAAGCTTTAAATATATAAAAGGGTCAGCTAGCTAACTAGGTCAGCGAAAACTAAATGGGGTTTAAATTCAGAAATTATAAGGACATTATACGTGGCAGTGATAGAGCCCATAATTTTATATGCGGCGAGTGTGTGGGGGAAAGAAGCAGGAAAGATTTGTAGCAAGAAAGTTTTTAAGTCAGTACAGAGGGGGTTCGCGCAGAAAATTGCGAAGACGTATAAGACCGTGTCACTAAATTCTGCGCTGATATTGTCGGGGCTGCTTCCGCTGGACCTCCGGGTTCAAGAAGCATCCCGGCTTTATGAGGCAAAGCGCGGGAAACCCCAGACAGTATTGAGCGGCAGAAGGGTGGAAGAAAGGGTGTCTCTGCTGGAGTCGAACCACCCCGGCAGCATGAATGTAGTAGATTTTGAATGTCTGGAGAATGCAGAAGAGGATGGCAAACTGGCAGAAGGCTTGGTCAGGATTTATACAGACGGCAGTAAACTTAAGGGAAAAGTCGGTGCGGCCCTAACTTGTTGGAAAGGGGCCGTTGAGATCGCTTCCCGCAAGTTCAAATTAGAGCCGTTCTGTACAGTCTTCCAAGCCGAACTGTATGCCATCCTACGAGAGACAGAATGAGGTGGCGGTACTCAGCGACTCGAGATCCACTCTCCAATCGCTACAAGATCCGGACTCTACGCACCCAATCACGAAGGCGATACAAGGCAACCTAATCCAACTTAGGGAATATGGCCGCAAGGTCACCCTATTTTTGATCAGGGCCCACGTCGGCGTGATTGGGAACGAGGGGGCGGACGAGCTGGCGAAGGGAGCGGCTCTCGGGCTAAAGTGCAAATCGCACTATGACCGCTATCCCATCTCCTTTGTCAAGAGGCATTTACGCAACTTGACAAAGGTAGAATGGAATAGCCGTTATAGGAGCGAGGGTATCGCCGCCACGACGAAGGCCTTCTTCCCGAATGGGGAGACGGCCTTCGGCGTTATCAGAAAGATAGAGATGGATAGATGGGCTGCGCAACTACTAACGGGGCATGGAGGATTTAGGTCTTACCTCCATGATTTTAAATGCAGAGACTCCCCTTCATGTGTGTGCGACCCCCAAGAAAAACAGGACATGTTCCATGTCCTATTAGAATGCCCCCTTTTTAACAAAGATAGATACACTCTAGAGATGCACCTAAACACCAAACTCAGCAGGGATAACCTACCCGAAATAATGAATAGTACAGACAGGGCCAATTTTATGAAATACGCATGCATAATAATAAGAAAAGTAGTAGAAATGAACAAGGATTGAATGACAAGAATAATTGAATAGAATGTAAAATAACACAATGAAATTGAGATATTAACCATAAGCAGCAGCAAACTGTAGAACTAAGAAAAGAAAACAATAGAAAAATTGTAACTGAAATATAAATATGTAATTAATAGATGTTATATACAAAACAATAAGATATTATATATAAAAAGGAAATGTTAATAGTAATAAGATATAAAAATGTAATAGAAAATAAGTAAAAAATGTAAACATAAGTCCTGAAAAGGCAAGGGAAAAAGAATGATCCCAACTGGGTAATTAAACACCCAAAAAAAAAGAAAAAAGAAAGCAAAGAAAAGAACAAAACAAAAAGAGCATAAAAAGTTGGCCTGCTACTAAGTGGGGAAACCTGTATTTAAAAAAAAAAAAAAAAACCTCCGCTAGCCTCGTGAACCTAACCTGATAAAAAATATTGTTTATTATATTTTTAGTCATATATAATTGAGGTCGACTTGCTTTAGTTGACATAAATCTTCGAAATTAAATTATTATTTTACAGACAATATTGTACGTAGCTCGGTAGCGCAACGGATAAGCGCCGCTGCCCGTAATTGTTGTTGTTAAGCAATTTTCGCATGGGTTATTCACGGGATGGGTGACCAAAAATATATAATATAGGCCTGAGACTCTAGAGTAGGGAATAAAAGAGCTGATTATAAATACATTCAAGACTAAAATTTAATAAAGCAGTTAATTTCATAGAAGTTTTGGCAAACACAATACTTTAAATTGATATAACTTTTTTATTTATGAACCGATTGAAATAAAACTAAATATTAACGGAAGATTACTACAATACAATAGTGAAAATTGCATTTAGGTAGGTTCAGCCGTTTTTGAGATTAGCGTGCACAAATTCACAGTGAAAGAGACAAACCGACTGACAAAAAATTTATTAATCTATTTTGTTCTATTACATCTATAAATTTTCGTATATCTTCAGTATACAGACATCGATCAATAAAAGTTTTTATTATAGTATAGATATTCCTATTGATACAACTAAAAAGTTGTATCGGTGAGAAAGAACAATAGTTGATCGAATTAACTAAAACTTGTATCTGTGGGATAGAAAAATAGTTAATAATAATTATTTTATTTCTGTCACAATAGCTACAAACGATCTTCTAAAATGTAATTACATTAGACTTAAAGCTTATTCATAAATGTCGTAGCCATCGTGAGAGAGCGAAACCTGTACTTGTATGTACCCTGTATGTCAGAGTTTCGGCTTTTGGCCCCCCATCACGGAATCTTTTATTTATTACTATTTAGTGTACATTTTATATTTTTTAATAATTTTAGGAACAACAAAAAAAGGCGCGCGTGCACGTGTGTGTGTGTTTGTGTATGTGCGTGTGTATGTGTATGTGCGTGTGTATGTGTATGTGCGTGTGTGTGTGTATGTCCGCGCGTGTTTGTGTATGTGTGTCAACGAAAAAAAAAGAAAAGAAATACAAACAGAATCGTGTACTAATATAGGGAATTGGTGTATTTAATAACTAATTAAAAGTAATAATTTCCTATATTGAGGATGTAATAAGATTTTCAATTTCCTCGTACGTTTTTAATCGTAAAAAATCTGTAACTCTTATTTTTTTCCATTTGAAACGTCATTGATTAATTATTATAATTTATTTTATTATAAATTAATGGACCAATGTAGAGTTGATGGTGCTGTGCGAAAGAAGAATATTTTATTAGATTTTTAAAAATTCCGTTATTTCTTCCGGTATTTTCAACAATGTTTAGGTTGTAGCAAATAAAAAAGCAAAAAATACAAACTTAAAATCCCTTGGTGTAATGGGTCACTCTTATTCATGTTTGCATAAAAATAAGATAGGTTGCTCCTGTCCTATTATAGAATATGTCAAAAATTATAAATACTTAGGACTCTATACAGATCAGCATATGAACTGGAAAACAACACGGAGAAACTATTTGCTCACGACTGGGGCAAGTGTTAGGTAAATTTCACCATCTTAGACGGATATTGGGTAAAAAAAAAAGAAAAGAAAAAAAATGTTATATGTTATTTATTACGCACTTGCAGATTCGATAATAAGCTATGGACTTACATCATACGGTCTCACATTTAAAACTTACCTCGAAAAAATAAAAAATCTCCAACTACAGTTTCTGAAACACCTTATCAATAGAAAAAAAAGAAAGAAAGAACACGGAAATAGCAACGACCTATTTATAATATGTAAAATAATACCAATTGATTTGAAAGTTAATTACATGTAAGCAATAGAGCAGTTTGAAATTGATATGTATAAAACATTAAGAACATATAGTTATAATACAAGACAGTCAAAGAAAAAAATGTATAAAGAGCCAAGTACAGGAAACTATTATTTACAAAGAACAAGGTCTTACGTAACACCTAGAATATTTAATAAAATTAATTTACCTGCAGAAGTGCCTAAGTCGAAGCAATCTATTAAAACATATTTAAAAAAAACCTTCCTGAATATGATGTAACTGATTTCATGAAATGGAGTTATTAATTGATTTTGGGTATAAATTTCGGAATAGTGCACAAATGAATTAATAACTTTAAAAGAAAAACATACTAGTATGATTGCGTCTAATAGTGAAGCGATTTATATTTTATGCTTTTATTACCTCATAATAAGAAAAAATTGTAAAGAGTATAGGATTTATCGCCGATAAACTGTTACGTAGTTTGGCAAATTAATGTTTGTTATATTTTTTGTAATTTTTTTCTGGTCAATAAATTAAAAAAGAAAAAACTTAATAACTTTAATTACCACCCTTTGAGCGCTTTCGATTTCCATCATATAGTTGATCCGTTTCAGTTGGTTACTTTGTTAGAAAATCTTATGTACCTCTTCAAGATAGTACTTATGACGAATCCAACGTAATAAAATGTATAAAGTTTCGACACATAACACTCGTGACTATACTGTCAGGGTTTCCTAGCAGGCAAGTTAACTCGCCGTAATACACACAACATACACCGAAGTTCTTGAGAGTTCCGTGTCAAATTAGTTTGGATATTTGATATTTGTGTTGGATGCACACGAGATTGTCAAGTGTAACAACAACCAGTTTTGGCTGACAATTAATTGTGATATGACGCCGAATTGTTAAGTAACTGTTAACATTCCCAAATTTGCGATAGAAGGTAGGTATATATTGAATTTTTATATACGTAACATTCTAAAAGTTGTCATATAAGAGATATACAGTTAATACGCCGAATCAATATTTTTAGTTTTGGCTCAGTAAAATCTATTTGTCATATAGTTTTTTTTAATTATTAGTTATAATTTATTTGGACTTCATATTTTTGTTCATATTGAAATTATTTATTATTAGTTATTTGATATTCTCACTCTCAGGACTGAAAATTATTTCTATTGTTGAAAAAAGCAAGTAACCATTGTTTTACTATAGTATTTATGTAAAGTGAACTAGTTGTCCGCCAGCGACTCTGCCCGCGTGGTCCCTAGGTAACTGTTTATTTAATTATCGATGAATATTATGATATAATTACAATTAAAAATTGAATAGTAAACAATGGTAACTATGGTAACGTAATCTAATTCCCCATACAAACTTTCACTCCTATTTTAATCTCTTTATTTACTGTTTTTCGGGATGAAGTATAGCCTATGTGTACCACATACGATGTAGATTCGAGTAGGTGAAAGAATTGTTAAAATATGTTCAGTAGTTTCAGAGCCTATTCGATGCAAACAAACAAACAAACCTTTCATCTTTATGATACTAGAATAGATATAGATGACAAATTTTGAAAATACTTGCATTTTTACAAAGCGATTTTTACTAGTTTTAAGTATAATTAAGCTTTAAATTAATAACAATATTTAATATCTATATATATAAAAATGAATCGCAAAATGTGTTGGTAAGCGCATAACTCAACAACGCCTCGACCAATTTGACCAAATCTTTTTTTAAAATGTTCGTTGAAGTTCAAGGATGGTTTTTACGGCGAGAAAAATTAGAATTATTGCTGGAAAAACCCTAAAAATAGCCCTTTTCTTTTTCCCATACAAATGATTTGTAACTAAAACGTAGTCAATTTGAGCTTTATTGCTATGGTATAAAGTTCATATTAAATTACAAGCACTCACTGTTGTCTAAGCAATGTAGGTGTGTTCCTAACGTCAAAGATCATATCTATCAAAACAATGTGCGTGTGTGCGTTGGAGCACAGAATACATAGTTGGAGGAGTTTAATGTCGAACAACCCTATAGACATGTTGACTGGCTGCATTAACTTTCCTCAAAGTTTTTGTCAGTTAACTCGATCAAAAGATGAACTTATTCAGAAGGTGTTTCCAGATGTTTCTCAAAATTACAGAAACCATGATTGGTTGAGCGAACGAGCTATACTGGCTGCAAAAAACATAGATGTAAATGAATTAAACAATGTGATAGAAGCAACTATACTCAAAGGAAAGTATAAAGGAGAAGATGTTCTCATACCGCGCATCCCAATGATTCCGACTGATGTGCCGTTTGAGTTTAAACGACTACAGTTTCCAGTGCGGCTTGCTTTTGCTATGACTATAAACAAGTCCCAGGGGCAATCATTAAGTGTTTGTGGTATTAATCTAGAAAACCCATGTTTCTCACATGGTCAATTGTATGTTGCCTGTTCCCGTGTTGGAAAACCATCAGATTTGTTTATCTATGCGCCAGGTAATCAAACAAAAAACATCGTATACCACAAAGCACTACAATGATAATAATAATAATTATGATTCACATGATTAATAATAAAGCGATTACTTACTTTTAAATCCTTATATATGTTTTATTTAATTATTTTTTATTCACAACGCCCTATCACCAGGGTGACGGTTCTGTTCAGGAGAATTTTTTTAAATACGTAGGCAAAAAAACTGCCACATTACAAATCTTTTTGACAGGACGAAGTCTGTCGGGTCAGCTAGTTTTTCTATAAAACAGCAATTTTTTTAGTTACCGTCATTAAAAAATCCAATAAATAATTAAGAGAAAAAGTTATTTTAAGGCTCATTTTCAAAGAAACATTTTTACTCAGACTACGCCTTAATGCTTTGAAAAGTTTCGAGGGTTGTCTGTTGCAACGTCTGCCAATATTCCCTGGTTTGCATTCGCTACACGCCACTCTATCTGCCAACAATGTAAGTACTGAAATATTGCTTTGGAGTGGCGCTGAAGTGCCCACGTCGCTGGCAGTCTTTGTAAACAAGAAAATTAAACAAGATTAAGCTCTTTATTTACGAGGTAAGTCGCTACTCCTTATTACCGGGGAATACAATTACGCAGTCGCAGCGATCCAAGAAGATCTAGGGTCTTTTAATTACGACAGCATAAATTGTCTTTTGAACAGATAATTTCTTGGGGCCTACAGCTTTTATGGACGCTGAATGAAATTTATACCATATTAAAACGGTATACGATCGCATTGTGTAATTACTAGAATATCTACGTTTTCTAAGTGCTGTAATTGCAAGAAGTCGTTCTCTCGAAATATCGTTTCTTTTTGCCCTCTCGATATAGGCGTGTTTTATTTACCCTCTGTGATTAGAGATTTCGTGAAGTTCACAATGGATCTGATTTTGGTGACTATCTTAATATATAGTTAAATAGTTTGTTATTATTATTTCTATTATTTCTCGTTGAAGAGATTTTTTAATTAAGAATTTTAAACAATTATTTCCTTCAAGATATTTTCAACGAAAACTTCGCTAATGTTTATTCATTAAAATCGGTATAGTAGTTTCTTAGCCCATTTAATTCATGAAAACAAATAATCAAATATTTCCTCTTTATAATATTAGCATAAGAAATACCAATATAATATTGTGAATGCACAATTAATCCATTGTAACAAAGACAAATCATTTTAAAGACGGCGATTGATTGTGCATGACTTATGAATGTCGACATGACCTTTCCCAAGATATTGTCAATGTAGCTTGGATGGTAAAGGAGCTAAAGAAATACGAATAGGTATTCATTCTTATGTATTATCTTACTCATTATTACTCATTTCATCTAAATTGACTATTTACGCCGGAAAAAACTATATTGTTTTGGAACTTGTCAGATATGTGAATTGGACCCATTTGAGGAGGGACATTAGTTGCTATTATTATTAAGAGGTCTATTTCATGCATTCTAGTGGCATAGGTGAAAAGTTTTTTTTTTTCCTTTTAATAACAATAGTTGAAGTTTCACTTATACTTAATTTTAATTAACTAGTTTGTAACGTTGACAAACTTTAATTCTCTGTAAATATTAAAGACTTATAGCAAACAGGAAGGCACATCTGCCTACATGAGATTCCCGCAGGCGGTTTATGCTGTTTATCCACCTTGAAACAGTCACCCTAAGGTGGATACTCGGAAACGCGTGTTTATCTATCCACCCTGAACGGGGTGGATAATATGAAACCGCATCATGATTTTTTCTCCCCCAGCCTGTGTACAGTCATTAAAAAAAAACCTATAAGCCCAGCTCAAGACACTTGTTACCTAACATAAAAAAAAGAAATGATTTATATTGTTTAATGAAAATGTGATTTTTATAAATACACGATAGAAGCTTTTGTGTAGTAGACAATTTTATTCCACTGTACTTGGGGTAATTGACATTCAAAAGTGACTTCCATCTATCCACTCCGTTTAGGGTGGATAGATGAACACGCGTTTCCGGGTGTGTGAATAAGCCCCGCGGGCGGTTGCTAGCTAGGTTACGAGATGGTTCGATCGTATGGGCGAATTGACGAATGGCTCACGCGCGCCACCCTCGATAGACCGCCACGAGCTTTCCGTGAGAACGTGCGCGCGCTGTCGTGTCAATAACAATTTTTAGATAATCCTGTGCAATTTTATAATCAAGGTATCAATTTGATATTTTGTTCAATCAATATTAGTTTTTTTTCCGAACCCTGAGAAATATCTCTCAAACTTTCTTTTGAAATGTAATGGAACTCATAATTAAGTTCACGAATAGAAAAAAAATATATGAATCAAAATAGCCGTAACGAAGACAGAAAATCAAAAGGTAATTATGAAAAATGTTTTTGGCTTCCTAACAATGTTCATCAAATAAGAAAAAGGTTAAATAAGAACGTAGCTACATTGATTAAATCCCGAGACATCTCCCTGAGCGCCCTATTATTTGCTTCCTCAGAAGATTCCAAATTAATTTTGAGGAATTAAGTTATTGTTCGGGATGTAGCCCTCGGTCGAATAATTTAGTTCAAAATAAAATTATCATTAAATTAAAAAGTTAATTAAACGTTTATAATGTCATTGATTCGACCAATTGAAAAGTATATAATTTTATTAAATATTTTCCATACTCACAAATTGAGCAAATTTAAAGTAGTCATTGTATAACTTTCTGTTTTTAGAGTTCAATAACTTTCTGTTTAGTTTAGTTTATAATAGTGATGACGACTGGGTAAAAAAGGATAATCTATTTTATCCGTCAGACAGATAATAGAAAAATATTAGATACTTATTTTACTTCAATTTAACAAGAAATAGCTTAGATAACAAGCATTCAAGTTGAGGAGTGGGGTCTCGCTACGTCACAGTTAAGTAGAAAATGTACAAAAGCGTGACGTCATGTGACATTTTAATAGGGATGATGACTAATTTTTGTTTGTTTGTCCGTCAGGTAGAGTGTAAAAAATATTAAACACGTATTTTTTATTTTTTTCCTTATCATAAAATTACGGCGTTACATTGAGTTGAAATTTCGGCGTTACACGTTTTCTACTCAACTGTGACGTAGCGAGCCCCCACTCCTCAACTTTAATGCCTGTTATCTAAGCTATTTCTTGTTAAATTGAAGTAAAAAAAAAATGCGTATCTAATATTTTTCTATTATCTGACTGACGGACGGAATGACGGCCGGAATGTTAAATATAATTGTTCATCCATCGCTTAGTTTAAGGACGATTGCTTGAAGTGAACGTTTATTTTTTAAATTTGGAATGCATCAGTTGTATAGTCTCATGAAAGAGCTTAAATTCGAACATACTTATTGTTATACAACGTGTGAAGTGCTATTCTGTAAAAAATCTGCATCTAAAGCAACGTCGAGAACACCATAAAAGTTTAATATCATAAAATAATAAAAGTTTTGTTCGACTAATTCGACGCTGATTTTAGTAAATCCCCAGAATTCTAGTGTTACTTGTCATTCATTTGGGAGGTGTAAAGAAATTTATTTTGTTTTACCTCTATATCTTTATCGTATAGTTTGGTTTGATACTCAAATTCCTGTACTCAAATTTTGTTAAGTATATGAAAAATACAATACCATAGCTACCATGCGGATGTCATAAAAGTTAAATAACTCTTTATATAGCCAATAAACTTGCCAATTGTAACTTCTGGAGCCAAGTGAAGATCCTTACTCTTCATTCTATACTGTCGTGGAAAAAAAATTAATGTCCAGTGAATTTATCTGCTTAATGTATTTTTGAATTGCCAAATAATTGATAAATTTTGGTTCTAAGAGATAATATTAAAATTTTCGTTAAAAATATTTTTTTGCCGTTCTTCATTTATTCAAGTCTTGCCTGTCGACTTGACAAAATAGACAACGTCGGAAGCTAACGAATAATTTGACAAACTGTCGCGATTTTTAAAAATACTTGTTGCTCCAGCTTTTTTATTAACTCGGAAGAAACAGACCAAAATGTAGGCACTTAAATAATTGCACCCAGAAATTTACTGTTAAAGTGTAATAATTATACCATCAATTATATAATTAATTATATCCTATTAATATTAAGTTTCTTTGTTTGAATGTTTGTCCATTAATAACGCCGAAACTACTGAACGGATTTACATGAAATTTGGTATCCAGATAGGGTATCAGCTGACTTAAATAAAAGGTTACTTTTTATCCCACTTGACATTTCCTTGGCGAACACGCGGGTAAAGCCGCAGGCGAAAGCTAGTGGTATATAGTGATGCCTCAATAAGGAGTCTTATATTGTTACGTGAAACATAAAGTTTCTCTTGTTGAACATTTCGATATGACAATCCTTAGAGTGTGGACTTTAATAAATGTCAGTTTGGGCTCCAAAATGATATATGAGGCTTTTCGGACATGACTCGACGAAAAAATGCTGTGTCAAGGGCTCTTCATAAGGCCAAAGATTTCTTGTCGAATCACGATAGGCGAGCATATTTTAGGTGATAATCTATGAAATATTAATATCTTATTTTTTGTGAAAATGCAGTTGCATTTCACTTATATTAAAGTGAGCAAAAATTAGAGAACATGTTTCAATGCATTAATTCGCTATTAGTTAATAAATTTTAATTTAGACGTGTTGTGTCGCTTTATTAAAAAATGACAAATTATATACAAAGTTAATTTATAAGTACATCTAAAAAAATAATGACCTAATAAAGAGGTGTAATAAAAGTAAAAAAATAATAAACTTTAAAAATTTGACTTAATTAGCTAGTAAAGTTTGAAATGCGAATAATTAATGAAAACGTTATCTTCTGTCTTGTCTCTTAAATCATGGAAAGAAATATAGTCGCGTGCGCAGTTGGCGTGCAGTCTTATTGATTTGCAAGTTTGCCAATATTTAGTTGTGTTTTCAGAGACGATGTAAAGACTGCACATGTAAAAAATATAAGATAATTTTAAGTATTTTACACCTCTTCAAATTTTAGATGTAGTTAAAATTAACCGTGTATATATAAAATCAATCTTTAACACATTTAGTCATTGCATATCTGACGGAAGATGCATCGTGCTATATCAGTCGCAGAACGTATGATAATCAACCTTGCATACTCGTCGTAATGATTTCTAATATATTTTTTTAGAACACACTAAATCTTATGCTTTAAACAATTTATAAGTTGTTTGTAAAAGTTACAATCTGTTTTAATTTATGCTGAAAGTCGATAATCCTGTGAACCATCTAGCCGTTAAAGCGCCATGGTTTTATAATGGTCTTATTTTTTCCGTCCGTCCTTTGATTATTAAACTTTAGCGACCATACTAGATAAGAAAAGAGAGATAGCTATAAGCTATCACAGTTAACAGCAGAAACTCACAAGTAAACTTTTTGACAAAAATTCAGTAAGTGGTCTAGAAAATTTAAACAAAACTGTAATATCAAATACATAACATCAAAAGGTGTTGACTTGATCTGTATGATCTCTTCAATAATTCTACAATATTCGTAGTTTGTGATACGCTTCACGCTCTTCGCTATATATTTAGTAGCTTGGTGGCGTAGTAAATAAGCGCCGCGGCCCGCTATCGTATTTGTTAAGCAACTTTCGCAAAGGTCGGTCACGGGATGGGTGACCAAAAAATTATTATCTCGAGCAATAGCATGGAACTCTCAAGAAATCTTGTTTGCTGCCAAATGAGTATTTTATTACTATAGAATTCGAAAGGTACTCATTATGATTAAATACAATTGCAACGAACCATATCTTTCGTATCGTATATGATTTCTTTTCTTGAACATCATTAGATTTAATAGAATTTAATCATTGAACAACGTTGTAAAATAGAATTTCATTGAATGTTAATTTCAATAAATAAAAAAAATATATATCTCAAAATTAAATCATTTTGAAAGAGGCTATCGATAAAAAAAAGACAAATCGACTCATTTGATGAATATCATAATATATGAAGGGTTAAAAGTGTTTTGAGAATATCAAAGCATTTTTTTGGTGGCAACATTGGCGTGTACGGTTTTCAAATCGTTACAGCTGATTTAATTATAATTGCATCAGCTCTCATTCTCATATAGTATTTTCTCCATATCATAATATTCGACTTTAACACAACGGAGTAAAGTATTCATACTTAGGTAACTGCAATATCAAAAAAATACTAGCCGAATTAGGTTTATCTAGTATCAAATTTACCTAGTTTAACCCAATTCTAATTTAATAACTCTAAAACAATAATGTTTCTAACAGACTAGTACAGGGACTGGGGCAAACAATTAAAAATAAGTGTAACCAACGCTTTATAAATATATGTACTCCAGGCCAATCGCTAAATAACATTATGAATTAAATAAAATAACAAGAACTGGATAGTTCCATTATGATCCGTTTCACATAGGATGGGTGACGTTTGTTAATATATCCATTTTACACAATTTGTATTTCCAAATGATTAAAAACCATCCATATAAAAGATAGTTTTATTGTGTATTAGATATGTACCTTATAAATATTCGGTAATTTTGGCAATTTTAAATTATAATAATTCAAACAATAATTGATACCATAACAATATAATTAATTTACATTTCAGTAATAGCTTATTATATTTATAGTTTACTAATAAATACCAACATTAAAAACCACAAACGGCCGATTTTTTATTTATCAAACAATTTCAATATAAGTGCAAACAGGCGGATTTCTTCTAGAAAAATTGGTAAATAAAAAGCCTTATTCTATATAACTGGGTTAGGGTTATTAAAATCGACAGTATAATAGACTCTCAAGTAATTTTGCCAACTAGAGGTTCACCTTGTTGAAAAAAAACATATTTTTATTCAATCCTGTTTCTTACATTGCCCTCAAATTCAATTACCTATCTCTATTAGAAATGAAATTTATATTATCTGATTTTTGTATACAGATTTTTTTCATTATTACATCACTAAAAGCTTCGAATTCCAAATGTCACCGTACACATACCATGTGAAAAGACTATAACATTATTATTTTATGTGGTGACAGCATTTTAAGTTTAACAGGGGACATTTTAATAAACTTTAAAAAGCTGCTAAAAATTCAATCAGAAACAAACTGTAAAATCATAGTTAGTGCTTATCCTTATGTGCATAACTACACTAAAGAACAAAATGAGCGCATATATAAACTAAATTTAATTATGTATAACTTGATATCTCATCATAGTGATGTTGCTATATATTTTGACATTAACAAATACATATAAATATAAGTTGACAATAGATATTATGTACGAATTCGGCATATAGGATGGAAGGCCATTACAGAGTGAAGATCGATTACTAAAATGCGCTTAGATAATTTTTTAAATAACATAGATGACAAATAAATTCAGATGATATGGCCACATGAAAGTCCTGGTGCTTTACGGTAATCTGTGCAGTCTTATAAAATTAATTTGTAAAGTCTTCTCCGTATAAGACCACAAAAGTTACGCAGAAGTTACAGTTCTGTGACTGGGCTATGATTGGTATTTAAATTTATGGAGCACTACTATAACAAAATTCCTATAGAAATTTTAAATTGACCATTGCCTAAATTTAAGATACATATTAAAAATTGTCTACTTAGTAAAGGACATTATACTGTTAATGAATATTTAAACGTCAAAACTCTTTGGTGTTAAATATGGCTTATTTTTCACAAGTGTGTAATGGTTGGGGGCAGTGCAGTATCATGCAGTTTGCCATTTTACGTTACATTTATTTAAATATATATATAATAGATTTTTTTCTTTTTTAATATTGTGATGAAAAATGACATCACATTTTTATGAAGTCATTTTACAAACATAAAAACTTACAACACCCTATTTTTAAGCGTTAAAAATGAATCGATTTCATATTATCCCGTATCCCCAAATGTTTCTCAGAACGGATGGATATGAATAAGAAATAAAATAAACATTATTTCAGTCACGGTCCTCCCGTTTGCAAGGTATTACCATAATATCGATCGTTCGCAAATTATTCTCCCAGTGACAACATTATTAAACCAAATTGTTTGCTTATAAAATTGAAAGCTGTTCGATGTTGAATGTTTTATGTTCTCAAAAAAAATTGTAGTAATATCGCAGAGTATTTAAATGATATGCTAAAATATTGGATAGATAAAGGTCACAAGGCAATTAAAATATATACCTACCGTATATTTCTTTTGTTATTTCACAAGGAGCTCTTATTGATTTACTCTATAAATCTTTCTTGCCGATTAAGACATAATTCATAGGTGGGACAAAAGACTCGGTTTTGACCAGTGCCCTTCCGCTTTGATCGTATGGCATTTCAAGGCGTTATAACCAACGCAAACATCTAGAGGTACTTTACTGTTATCGGTTTTTAAAATGTTGCATTATAGAAAAAGTAATACCTGTGATAAATTTGATGTGTCACTTTCTCGTAACTCATAAACTGATTAAAACCGGGTCAGATAGGACCTCGAGATAGTAAATTTTTGGCCCCCATCCTGCCGGCCGGAAATTGAAAAAGTTGCTTAACAACCGAATGCGCTACCTACTACACCAACGAGTTCACCAATTTCTTATATTTAATGTAAATTGGTAGCAATCGAGTCGTCGAAGCGAAATGAAGATTAAAAAATAGAACTTCTGAGCTTTAGATCTCAAGGCATAATGGCAAGGGATGGCTTAAAATTCAATGGTTAGATGCACTTTGGTTGCATCAAACACTAAGTTGCCATATTGTTGCAGAAAAATATAAAAATAATTTAAAAACGAACGAAGATTCTTCATATAGGTGGCTAATTTGCCTTTATCCTCAACTTCATCTGTGCAGAATTGCAATATTTATTACTAAATTTAAATTTATTTGATTACATTCATATGGAAGGCCACAGTGCCTAACAGTGGGGACGATAAATGGACGGGTGATGATGATGAAATTTAAATAGTTACTAGCAAATTTTTTCAGATAAACATATATAATATTACATGCGGTGTTTCAGCTTCATTCATTCAGGACTTTTTATTAATATAAAGGGAACAAAACTAAACGTATTCAATCATTCATATTTATAATATCAGTTGCATCATTTCACTGCTTTGTGAAAAGAAAAATCGAGAGAATGTTACAAGAAACTCAACCTACCTTTCCCTCCCTTTCATTATGCATTGGAGAGTTTAATATGAAAATATATTTAAAATACTTTAAAATTGTTTCTTAGTAACTCGTGACTGTTCAAAATAAAGTTTTACTCGCGTCTTACGACGCGCGTCAATATTTCTTTACATTTTTATTTAATGAACGTATCTCTTGGACAAGATTTTATTTACTAATATTTTGTGTCATTAACTAGTGTCTGAGAGGGAAATGATTTGAGCGGGTCACGGGGTAAATCAGATATATATATTCCATCCTTATAAAGATGTATCCTTATTCATAATCATCATCATCGTCAGCTCTTTTAAGTCCACATCCCTACTGCAGAAGCTCAGCTTTTCCTTATGGATGGTTAAGGAGGATAGGTCATAACCCCCCACGCTGGATATCAACGTGTGCAAATGCGGCCGGGTCTAACAGCATAACGTGCCTTCCGAAGCACGGAGTAGTTCAAGATACTAAGTTTTGGGTTACCTATCCCGTGACTCAACCTTGCGAAAGATGCTTTACAATAATCACGGGCGTCGGCTAGTACTGGCTACATCAGATATAGGTATCTTTAATTAAACTAATGTTTTTAAAGGGTGTCTAACTTACTCGCTAAGTAAATCGCTTAAGTGAAATCGATGTGAATACGAGGGTCAAACTGAAAGTTCTTAGAACTGGCCACTTATAAACAATATAATAAAAAAATAATTCTAAAATTTGAAAATATAACTCTTTGCCAATATTATTGAGTATATATTTCATTCATTTGTCATTTGTTTTACGATTTGGCGGCAAATTGAAAATTGTCTGTGTCACGTCATCATGAATTTAACACGAGAAAATTTTCGTGCAATGATTTTTTATGACTTTCGATGTCATTTAAGTCAACAAGAAAGTTATGATAGACTACGATTGGCCTTTCACGATGAAGCCCCATCTCGTGCGACTGTTTATAACTGGTTTAATGAGTTTAAACGTGGTCGCACTAATCTCACTGATGATTTACGTGAGGGACGGCCTTCTACGGCGACAACTGAAGATAACATCTGTGTTGTGCGGCGTATGATAGAGACTGACAAAAGAGTGACCTATCAACAGATTCGGACAAGCTTAGGCATCGGTATGAGTCAAGTGCACAAAATCCTCCACGAACATTTAGCGGTCAGGAAGCTTTGCGCCCGGTGGATACCTCATAATTTGACTGAGGCTCAAAAACTCCATCGTGTGGATTGGTGTCGTAAAATGATTGAAAGATTTAACGGAGGTGACTCAAATGCTGTGTTCGACATACTAACAGGTGACGAAAGCTGGATTTACTGTTATGATCCTAAAACCAAAAGACAATCTGCTCAGTGGGTGTTTCCTTTCGAGGAGTTGCCAACTAAAGTGAAGAGAGATCGAAGTGCGGGAAAAAAAATGGTGGCCTCGTTCTTTGGAAGGATAGGTCATTTTGCAACAATTGTATTAGAGGATCAAAAAACAGTTTCTGCAGAATGGTACACTACCAATTGTTTGCCACTTGTCTTGGAAAAAGTTCGAGAGAAACGACCTCGCAGTAGGATCCTCCTTCACCACGACAACGCCTCGTCGCACACCGCCAAGCGAACGATCGACTATTTGGCGACATCAAACGTTGAATTACTGGGTCACCCGCCGTATAGCCCCGACCTCGCGCCTTGTGATTTTTATTTATTTCCAAAAATTAAAGAAAAACTTAAAGGAAAGCGGTTTATGAATGCTGAAGAAGCGGTGGCTGCGTATCGCGATGCCATTGAAGAGACCCCTAAGGACGAGTGGGCAAAGTGCTTTTCCCAGTGGTTCCATCGCATGCAGCGGTGTATTGACGTGAATGGACAATATTTTGAAAAGATATAATAAAACTAATAACTGTCTAATGTAATCAGTTTTTGATTTTCTAAGAACTTTCAGTTTGACCCTCGTAGAATTACAGTCATTGATATTGTTGAAACTCAAGCAACGACTATTATTACAGATCACGAACAGTAATGTAAACATGAGAAATTGGGTAAATGCTCGACTAGATGGAGTACTGTTGAAATGGGAAACTGACTTGAATCCTAATGCTTTGGGAACAGCTGGATATCACTCTAGAAAATATTAACTTTCATGTAGTATGTGACGACTTTTTTCAAACGTTCTTAACTAAATCTAAGCAAATTCTTTTATTTTTAATGTTTTTGATTTTATTTACAGTATTAAAAAAATGCTTGTTCTACAAAATAAGTTTAGGAATCTTCAACAATTTGATCAATCAAATAAAAATCATTTGTTTAGTCTAGGCTGTTACATGCTCTTGTGATAATCATGAATCCATTGGAGGACCATTCAAATATTCATATTACAAAAATGCACTGAAATTGAAATATAAATACTATATAAGAACTCGTATTTGTCGGTAGGTATGGTAATGTTTCATTATAACGACTCAAATACTCAAGCGTAGGAATATATTTTACATATTTATGAATAGGTGCCTACGCTCCAACTTCATTTCTGAGTCGTCTCCATCTTTACTCGCAGATTTAGTTAGCTTGACAAAGTAATTTTATGGATGGAATAAGTGCTTTGCAATTAACATTTATTTAATTTTACTCTTTATAGTTGTATTTTAATAGCTCTTAGTCACGCTATTTGGTGCATAATAATTAATGTGCTGTTTTTTGCTGAAGGAAATCGGAGACTAATTCATAATGTTGAAATTGGGCATAACTACAGAAACATAAATCATATTACATTGACTGATATATTTTCATTTTTTTATTACTTCTCACATACTTAAAGATTTGTTATATTAAATAAGTAAGATTCATGTGACACTTGACAAAGATGTTAACTATAAAGTTCATGGGCAAACAATATATAGATTTAATTTATTCGGACAAAAATGAATTTATGAAAAGATATAATAGTTTATCAGAGTTTAAAAAAAAAATGTTTTGAAAAGTTACAGGTTTTAACCGACTTTAAAATCCAAAAGGAGACAGAAGAAACAGAGCGTATGCCTCCATTGAGCATATAAAAACTTATATGTTCAATGGAGGTGTATGCTCTGTTTTATGTATGTTCACCGATATTTCCGCCGATTGTTGTTCGATTTTCATTTTTTTTATACCCCCGCTGTTCCCTCTTAAAACAAAATAAAATACGCTAAATCTAAATATTGCATTATTTATTACTTTTTTAAAGTTTGAAATCGGTGCTATTTTTTTTAGTTTTTATCTATATGTTTTTTAACTATTACAATGAATATACTGTCCCATTAAAAAGAAATTATTATATTACCACCAATTATCATAAAAGTTCAATAAAGTATTTTGCAATAGCACTTTTACTATAGAAACTTTTAGAAATAAATAAGCTTTTAATTTTTTTCATCTAACCGAGGCACGTAGCTGGGTGAGAAACGCCGGAACTATAATTAATATTTGAAAGGCAGTTATTGTGCCCGAGACTCTGAAGAACTTAATGTTCTTTCCCCTTCATTTCACGATGAACTATTATTGTTCATTTTAATTATGATGTCATTACCTACTCCATGCAGAATTTGAGACGGATTTCACCTGCGACGATCTTAATTCAGTCCACTTTCTATATAATAAATGAAATAATATGAAAGTCTTTAGGTATCTTGGAAACTGGGTAATGTATGTGATGTTGTTTAATATTAAATACAAGCTGTCCCGGCAGAACTTGCTCTGCTCTAATCAATTTGAAGGCATACCAAAGATTGTTTTGCATTCATTTATGTTAAATCAGCTACGGACAGAATGGTATTTATGGGATTACAAAAATGTTATTTATTTTATACCATTTTCCATGTAATTTTTAAGATTTTTCTCTTCATATGAACAATGTTGCAGATGCAGTCAACACCAAAGGTATAGGGAAGTGATTATGGTCCTATTTGGAGGTAGAAACTGGTAAAAAAGACTGAATGGAAATTGTCTCCCTCTGAGCTTCGTGGTTCGTAGCGTGAAGAACGTGGTTGTCTAATATTTATTTATTTTTATTATTTAGTATGAAGAGGCTTAAAGAAAGTTTAAATTAACATGCGACATGCAAATATCTATTCGGAATTACTAATATCTTTTATGAAACAATATCGTGTTCGCAGTTATACCGAGTGGTATCCTAAATTGGATTAAGTTTCATTCAGCTACATTTTATCGAATCACCAATAATATTCACCAAACTAAGTTAACTGAATCAATGACACCTGTTACGGGGTTCACTTTCATTTTGCTTTTTTATGCGAATGCGCGTGGCGTTATGCAAATATTAGATATTTCACGGTACAATATTCCGTAGCAATTTACAGGAAAATTGGGTAGAAAAGCAATTGATATTCTGATCTCGTTTGGGAATTTTCGTGGGGAATTCCGTCGAATTCACTCCTGATTCACGTGGAGCACGCATCTCGCCTCTACGGAATACTGACAGTGGTAAGAAACACGAAGCAATCTTATTAAATTGTAAGTCAAATGTCAGCGGTTGCGTTTCAATCTATTACAATCGAGTACAATCGAGTAATTTATTGAAAAGGGGGAATTTCACATTGAGGTACGTATTTATTGCCTCCATTGCTTGTTGCTCCTAACTATTATTAGATACCAATACATAAATCATTGATATTAATTATACCAAAAACTTTCTATTTTTTATACCAAAAACTTTCTTCTATCTTCTGCAGTTCATAGTAGCATAACTGCTGCTGTTTTAATAACAGCAGCATGACCGCTGCTGCTGTTAAAGCTTTCAATCATTACCACCTCCTACTCTACTATCTTCTTCTATATCACCACAATATGTATCGCAATGCATAGTATTCTGTATCGTTTACGCGAAGTACTGTGTACTGTTGAAGGGCACGCTATAGGTCGCTGACCTCATCCCGTACAAGAAAACTAAGTACTTCGTGGAAATGTTACACAGATGTACGAATGGTAGCGATTTGAATCGTTTACTTCTAACACTTGTATAATATATTGGAATATCCGTTTTATTGGCCTGCCTCGAGAACAGGGAAAGCTATTATATACCGGAATACCTTCGTTTTCGAATAAAATACCTTCGGTTTCTGACATAATCTTTTTTCAAGTATTTTGAAGACAAATATTAAAATAGAATTCCAAACGAAACACAGTTATGTAGACTTTTACATTTTAAAATGTCGCGTAAGCGGAATCCGGGCGACTGCTCTAACCGCTGAGCTATTGAGGACTTAATAGGACTGACGAATCTTTCAAGCAATTTTTACATTTTGCTACTTTAGAACGTAGTCTCATCAAAGTTCAGGCAATGCACCCAAACAGCCGAAAGAAATATTTTTACAAATATTTAAACTTTCGATAAAGATGACAATTTGTTTTTTGTGTAGCTCAGTCGCCCGGATTGCGAAAAGTCATGGGTTCGAATCCCATCTCAAGGTGCCAGGGACCAAGTGGATTTTTAAGCATTTTTCATTAAAAATATTTTTCAGTATAGCATTGAGAATCCAAAATGGATCAAATATAATAAGCAGTAAACCCTATTTTTTCCGCAAAGCATCAAATATAGTAAATGTGCGAAATGAATGTCTAATTTATTTTATATTACTGCTCGTTATATTAAGTGGTGCTAATATCACTGTGAATAATGGTCTCTAAATGTGCATGCTTTTCCATGGTAGCGTGTAGAAATGTCCTTATTAGCGGTTAGCATTTAATAATGTGGATAACATCGCGATTTGCTGATAAATGAATCGTCAGCCGCAGAAGATTAAATACTGTGTTTGCGTGATGTCTCGCTGATTTGAATTGATGGACGTTACATGTGCTTGATGTAATTAATTTATTTGAGTAGGAGTCAAACATGTGATTTGAGCATTTGTAGCATTTATAAGTTTACTATTATAAATAATCAGTGTAAAACGACATTAAATTATTTGGCATTAAAATCATAAGATGGCGTTATACCTTTTTAGATCTCGCTATCATTTGTTTTCTTTTGGAATGATATATGTTCATGGTGTATGTAATTTGTCAGCTATCCAATTAGTCCTGTTATGTACAAAAGTTGTTTTCTTTTTGAAGTACACCCTCGAATTGGACTTTTTACATCCGAAGGTTGTTCAATCAGAGTTAACTTAAATATTGTACAAAATAGTACCGTATAGATATAGATTTTTATTGTACCCCATTTGTTTCTGTTATAATTAGCTTTTGAAAATTATAATTCAGTGTTTTTCAACAACCTTTTTCGTGTAAGTTTGTGAGAACGACTCGATGTATAAAAACTTAAATCATAGATAAACAATGGATATAATGAGCAGAATAAAAAAGTGATAAGTCCCAAAACGTTTTTTATTTTTATTATTCGCGAAATATTGGAATTGTTACAAAATATTTTCATATTCTCTTCTGTTATAAAGTGACTCACATTTTATCAATTTTTCCTAGAAAAAGAGTAAAATGACGAAAACAAAATGAATTGATGGTGAATTTTAAAGGTAACTTTGTGATTATGTTCTATCGAGAAAATTTTAAAAATTCATGTTTTGGCAATAACAAACCCATCTATACAGAGTTTGTTTGTTTGAACGTGCTAATCTCAGGAATGAATAGACCATTTATCGAGGAAGGCTTTAGGCTATATAACATCACGCTGCAACTATTAGGAGCGAAGAAATAATGGAAATGCGGACGAAGTCGCTGGCGGCCAATAGTTTATTATAATTACAGCTTAGTTATTTAAAGTTACTCTTAAGTTGGGACGTATTTCTATTAAATATCAAGTTTCAAATTAACGTCGAACGAATTGGAGTAATCGATTTGGTATACATACGATTTTTATACATTTTCTCAACATGTAGATCGGTGTACTGTATCACCGTTTATTTCGTTCAAGGTTTCAAGATGCAACTACCTGGGTATTATCTTCAGGCACCAGGTACCGGACTACGCGAGAGGGTAGTACGGAGGGTTCTGCACGGTAGGCCCACTGCACTGGACGCCGTCCCTTGCAGTGGGAGAGCCCGGGTTTAGTCGGCCTCTAGTCCAGGTCGAGGAAATGTTAAGGCTAGCTCAGTCGGTATAAAAAAAAAGGTTTCAACATGCAAACTTTTAGTCTTTGATATTCACCTTTCGTAATTTAAAATTTTGACTAATCAAGTATACTCTTTATGGAAGTCAGTTCTAAAAAAATTCTTCTGTTGTGAATATTGTAGATCATATTAATTTAAATATAAAAATTTTATTAATGGACGTATGTTATTAAAATAAAATTATAAATAAAATAAAATGAAAGTATATCCTGAAACGTGTTTTATTAAGAAACTCAAAAAGGGGTATGTATTCGTTTTATTTGGTAATTTTAAATTTTATATTTCGTTTAACATACGAACTGTTTTTGTTTGTAACAGTTTCTTTTCTTTATCCTTTATTCCATAAATAAATCCATTCTCAAGCCTTTCATTAATTGGCCCAAGCACCGAGCCCGTCAAATTATAATTCATACTAAATATATCAAAAAAATTCACGTCTAACCAACGGCTATTGATGAGAAAGTTGCAGAAACAGGAATTGGAAATGAACTTTCTACGAAAAATTTACTATTTACGCGGGCAAAATTTAAATGTGTTCGACATTGAATTTTACGGGGATCAACGGAAATACAAATATTTGGTCAGATTGCGTCGGTAACTGGCCGAGTTCATTTGTTTTTTTACGTTCGAATAAATAGTCATTCATTCTAGTGCTACTATTTGTTCGATATAAAGCTGTACGTGATAGGGTAACCTAATCTAATCGAACGAAGTCAATGAACTGAAAGACAACTGTTTTGTATCAGCATTTTTTTAAATAAATCTATTAAGAAAAAAAAATTTCTTGTAAGTTGAATCTAATGATTCATTTCTTGTTATTAATCTAATGAAAATTTTAACACTACTAACTATTCTTAATGAGAAATGTTAAAAAAAATCACTTTGATCCTGGTACTCAGAGATGGAATTCGAACTCATAAATAAATATTTTTCAATATAGCATTGTGTAATTACTATTAGTTTTTAGGCACAATGTAAAGTTTAAATAATATTAATGTATTTTTTAATATAAATTATAAAGGCGGAGGTGCAGAAATTATTATCATCAGGATAAATATAGGTTTAGTTTTCTCAAGATGCATTTCGATTGTGAAAATAACTAAGATCCCAGTATAATTATATATTTTTTTTTTATTAAATGTGAAAGCTGAATAACGATAAAATGATATGAGTGAATGATAGTGTGTAATATGAGTGTATATTCTAAAGTTATTACTAAAACATTAACATTAGGTATAGGTGTGTCAACAAGGGTATCAATGAAATTGACAAATATTATCACAAAGTTACTTTTTAAAAATAACAATAAGATCTAATCTGTTACTCTGAAAGGGAAATGTCATATATTTCCCAAACGTTTTATGACTCCAAAGAAATTGTACATATTTTTGTTCCCGGACGAACGAAATAGTCCCTCATAATAAATATTATATAACATCACATACATTGCTCAGATTCCAAGATGAGAAGCTAAATCCCCCATATTATGGAATATCTGAGAAAAAGAAAGTACCACAACACAGATCCGAGACTAATAGAAAAGTCAATTTTCCGACCGGGAAACGAATCCGGGACCTCAGAGATGGTGACGCCTTGTAAACCGGCGGCGCGCGAACCACTCAGCTATGGAGGTGGTGGTATATATATATAGTGGTATTGGAATTAGATTGTACGGTAAGCTCTGTACACTGTTAAATTGTGTTACTGAGCTTATATTACTGATGATGAAGTACTAAGAATATTGTAAAGGAGCTCTGCAATATCCGGTGAGAAAACTAATATTTAATGTAAAATGTTCGCAAAATCTATTCGCCCGAACGCTGGGTTTATGTTATTACTTTGTTGCGACAGATTTAATATTTAAGCTGCAACTAGACAGTGTTATATCTATCAGAAAAAAGAAAGAATTTTACAAGAGGTTATTTTTCTGCTACTGGTTTTCTACAAAGCAGAATGTACTAAATTGTCAAATTTCTCTATTTGATTTTAAATCAAATATCTCAAAATCAATCGATTTTTTTTTACATATTGTGGTGGCTTGAATTCAGAATTACTTTTCCTGTGCTTTTTCCTGTGAACTACTTTGTGTTATTGTATCCGATAGGTTTCATAAACTTCTAAGACCTGTTTGGGCTAGAACCCTTAGCAATTGGTTTAAAAGTAACAGTAAAATTACAAAATATTATTTATTTATGATGAAATCGTGATTGGCTAAACTCAATGTTATTAATTAATTAATTTCTTTATTTTGTACACACATACAATTTCACACGAAAAAAATTTACAGAATATTAAACAAGGGCACTGCTTATTTCAAATTGAAATTTCTACCAGCAGGCCCACAACAGACAACAAAATACAAAAGGTAGTCAGTGTGTACCTTCTAAATAAAATTAATATGGATTATATAAACAAATTAAAATACTGGGAAAGAGAGTAAATAATAAAAATAATAAACTCACATAATTGTGCAAACGTTATATAAATAATAATATATTATATATAAAGAATCACAATATCTACACTCTCTAATATCAACAATAGGAAAGATAATGGTCCTTCATTCTTTTTTGAACAAAGAAATAGTGCGACTGTTACGTGCGTCGGTAGGTAGTGTTAAGTGCGTCGGTAGGTAGAGTTCCAGAGTCTAGTAGCATGAACAGTGAATAGAATATAAAGCAAAATCTGTTTTGTGTGAAGGAGTTTGAAGAATGGATTTAAGGGGGGATCTGCAAAGAGCACCAGGAGAACGGAGAAGGAGAAATGCTCACGCACATAGGAAGGACAGACGGGATTATACAGGGTGTTGACCAGAGGGCAGACAATCCTGACATTTTTACGCTGGCGAAAGGGAAACCACATGAACTGCTTACGTAAATGTGACACACGATCATACTAACAAAGATTATAAATAAATCTAATCACGAGATTTTGCAATCGTTCAAATTTTTAATAACTCCCCGAAGGTTGGAATCAAACCATGAGAGAACAGAAGGAGAGATATTGCAAGAACGAAGAATAGCGAGAAGCATATCAAAATCTACAGAATTAAAAGCACTGCTGAAGTCTAGAAAAATTAGAACTTCTTTATTTGAAGAGCTTTATTCTCCATAGCCCAATGAATATCATTAGTAATGTTTATTAAAGCTGTTACCGCACTGTGACCAGGGCGGAAACCAGATTTCAAAAGGGAATTAGAAAAAAGAAAAGTTAATAATTGCTTATAAACAATACGCTCAAGAAATTTAGCGAGAAGAGAGAAATTGGTCGAAAGTAATATGGGACTGAAAGAAACTTTAGACAGCGGAATAATGGGTGCCTTTTTCCAAATTTTGGGAGAAGAACCGGATTCAGTGAGAAAGGGTAAACATTCTTACGCATAGGTTGTCCTCGCCAGCAGCCTCCGAAGAAATCGCCTGAATGGCATTTTTAACGTCAGTTTCGGATATTTTTGAAAGACAAAAGATGTGCAATCTGGCCTCGGAACCAGTGAAAGTTCTGCGAGCGTAGAGTCCTTTACGACATCATCGATAGTAGAAGGAGGAAGAGAGAATTGTCTGTTTTATTGTTGATTATTGTTATTTTTATAATTTTGGAAAAGAAGTTAATTTATTGTAGCATTATTTTTTAAGTACACAGTAGTATAAGTATATCTTTCTGAAATCAACGATTGAGTATTTCGATACAGTAAAATATAGGTAATTTGATTATTTTTAATTTTTTTCTTATCGTATTTACCTTGTATTTATTTGAACTGTTAACCTAACAAATCTATTTGATGTCTTTGTAAATATCAAGAATGTAATAAATTAGTATAATAACAGTACTTTCATATCATAACAAGTATTCAAAGCCGTATAAAGAAAAGTATTATTTTGATTAGCGTCAGAATCCCGTGTGTACTTTTCCAAATTGGAATAGGAATATTCTTACGAGATATTTATTTAGAATAAAGGTACTCATCATGTCTTCAGATGTATCTTACATTTGCCTTTTTTAATCATAATTAGGTCTTGTTTTATTTTTTACATTTCCATTTAAGTCGTTTATGTTGTACGTCGCCATTACTCTCTTTATGAGTATGTGTAGACTGAATAGATTTACCTAGAATAAATATTCAAAATCTAGCACAACATGAAATACGGACACAGCATGAAATACGAAAGCATGTCGAATGTTTGCAATGTAAATATTTCCCTTATGTGATATGGCCTTTAAACTAAACTATGGTGTACCTAACTTCAATTTCACACGATAAAAAGGTTGATTTACGATTGATATACCAGGCGGAGTGCACCTAAACCTTGATTTAAATTGGTTCTGTTCACAAGAATAAAATTAGTTTAAATACTCGTAAAAATAAATAAATTTAAAATAAATATAACTGGTCGTCCATTAAAATTATTGTTAGTTTAAAGCGACATTACCGATACAAATTTGACATTGATTAAAGCTTAAAGGCGTCATTAAACCTTAATGGACATTTGTGCAATTGACCGAAAGTATTCGTCGTAATAAAATTAGTAAATGTGTGACTCACTTTATTTAATAGCAGAGTTGTAGTATTAAGAAATTTACAACATTTGTAATGAAGGTCGTTGTATTTCTTTATCAAATATTTATTCAACGGCCCCACAGAACACAGAAGGACATTAGAAGGGCCTTGTGGGCGTGGCAGTGTAGCCACGATCCTGGACAAATGTACAGGATCATGACTTCACCACGCGATCGCGATGTTTAGTTAGTCATTCACGAACGCGCGCGCTGTAAGTACTGTGAAACGCGCCACTAAAAATGTAATAAATGCCGACTTGCGCAGTTATTAATCGCAAAAAAAGTAGCCCATCCTCAAATAGGTCCAAAGGAAGGATTTCTGTCCATTAGTAAGTGGAACACTTCTCAAATTTAGTATTTTTAGTCGAAATTCGTGAAATGTTATCAAAAGTGTGAATCACAAAAAATATTTCCAAGCAAATATACATTGCTGAAGAAGTACGCATATTTATTACATTGCGTCCTATTAAGCACGTAATGTAAAGAACATTGCGAAATCACCGTTTTAAATAATAACACATTAGATTACGGTAGATGGCTAGTGAAGTGCCTGGAAACATTTAATCGATTCTTGGTGTGTTAGTTAGTAAAAACGAAATAAAAGTAGGGACGGCAAAAATAGTGGTAATAAAAGATAAATTTAATCAAGAGATTAACAATAGCAATAAATAAAATGTAACCCTATTATTGACTACCATATTGACTTCGTTTGGTATGCGTTAGTATATTAATTTAATAATGAGTGTGGTGTAACGGAATAATACGTTTTTATATTCTTAATATTGTAACAGAAGATTAGTTTTTTATTATTATTTTGAACCATTAACAACAATACTCATTAAATCGTTGGAATCCGTTCGGGGTAAATTCCAATAGCATTTATTGTACTAATTGTATTTTTTTATTTTGTATACTTTTATTTACATTATATTGTTTGTCAATATTATTAGTTTCATTTAAGCAATGGTGCCGATCTTATTTGTTTACTTTATACGAAATCGAGCAACGTAACGTAAAAAAATCTTATTTATAAACAAACATACTTATATGCAAATAAATATTTAAGCACGACTGGTACCGATTCAATATTAGTTCATTATTAGGAAGTGATTTAAATATTTCTTACTGAATCACTTACAACTAATTAACAATTAATATCTAAAGAAAAAGGATAATGTCATATTTAATCAATAATATTCAATGTATATCTAAAATAATATAAACAAATAATCACTCTAGTATCCTTTCGACTAATTGTATTGTTGTTTTTCAATATCGATAGTAAACAACTTTATGTCAATCACTAGTGTTATATGTCAAATTAAAATGGATATTACATGTTTATTACGTACTTTAGATGTCTGTTATGGTTGAGCGTGATTGGTTATAGTTATATTTGAGCGTTCTGATTGGCATGTTTAAAATGCAAGTGTGTCTATAAAGTGTGGATATCTTTTGTATAATTGGTCTAATATTACGTCTGATGTAATGCGGACGAAAAGTGGGGCAAGACTGGCGACATCGGTCTTCGTACGAAGGATGCATGGTCACCTTTCTAACCTCTTTTCCGTGTTCTGTGAACGGCCCTTTTTAAGGTTAATTTAAAAGTTTTTTTCACAACTTCAAGTGTAAAGCTGAATATATGGTTTTAAATTTGAACTTCTATGGTTTTAAAAATTTATCTCAATACACAATAAAAGACAGACGGGTGGATAATAAAATGCTCCTATAAGTGTTCGGTTTCCCCGTTTGAAGTACGGAACCGTATTAATTTTTTTGAAACAAACAACAATAGTTTGAATTCAGAAAAAAAATGATTATGTACAGTTTGCATGTTGTTACTTACATTTAAAATTTTATATTAACATATTGTAGTAGACGTGTAATTGATTAGGTACCTACGTTTTTGAATTACAATTTCAACAGGAGACTATTCCTGTAAATATTTATGAAGTCGGCCTTGAATATTTTAGTTTCACCTTCATTTTGTTGAGAGCGAATAAATGTAATCACTATGCTTTTAGTATAGCATTATATTATCTATGTTTGTACTTATTACATTTTCTTTATTACTTTTCTGTTAACAAGAAAAGAGCTAAATAGAGTTCATTAAATTTAATCTAATTTTATATAACTAAATTCTAAATATACTCGGGCCCAACACTGATTGCAAAAAATAACTTTGAAGTCAGTTTTGAAGTTGAAGTAAAGGATTAATATTATAGAAATGTATTAGCCCTTTAAAGTTCGGTTCGCTGAATTAAATCTTTACATATAAGTTTTTTACGTAACGTACCATAACTTTAGTACTTGCAACTATATTTTTTTCTATGTAGACTTAACTGAATTTGTAGTTCAGCGTAAAAATCATGATGCAGTTAAAGCGTGCGAATGCATTTTACACTGTATCGTTGAAAAGTTGAACTTTAGAAAAAAATGTCACATATATTTTTAGTATTCTTTATTGTTCGAATTTATAACACAAGACAAGGAATTATTTCAGTGATTTTTACACCACACTGCGTCACTCGTCGCCTGTCTTAGACACAAAATGGAAATTTGTCATTTCACGCCACTTGAGAATACTAATTTGAGTACAAACACTAACGTTTCAACATTATAAGACTAGAGACCGACGTCACATATATCTACATTATCATTATAATTAATCTGTAAAGCAATAACTTTGAATCTTTTTTTAAGAAAATATTGTGAGCGGAGTTTATATGGAGTAGAAACATTGCTATAATAATGCTTAAAATATACATTAATAAAAAAAAACATTATGCACGCTACATGCATATGACATTTTTCAAAAAACCTTAATAATGTTGTCATTTCATGATACATATAATGTTTGTAAACCTTTTATGATAACTTGCTTTGAAGTATGATAAAGATTCTGAAACATTCATGATTGAAAAACATCAACTAATAAGCAACTTGGACTGTGATTTCACCTATTTCAGATTACTTTCTGTGTTTGAAAGGTACTGTGAATAGCACATCAGATTATTCAATGTAATCAATTTTAAATTTTAATATGTAAAAAAGTTTGGCATGCCTGCTGCGTAACAGCTTAGACTTCAGATTTAGCATAAGATTGCACTCGATGTCCTATAATGTATTATCTAATAATGTATATATATTAGATACAGTGTGTACGTACATTGGGTTAAATCAAATGGACACATGTGGACGTAATTTATACATTATTTAGGATTTACAGATAAATTCAGTCTTGACAAAAGTAAAAAAGAAACGGCTAGACTACGTATCTTATTTCAGTCATATCGTAGATGCACACAAATATATTTTAAAATGAAAAATTTTCCGATACAGCAGAAAGATTATTGGGTTGGGCTCAACGAAACGAAATTCAACGTATTGCAGTCTATATTGATACCTTGCAGAGGTTTATATAAAGATTTGGCAACAGAATTATCGTCAGAAATTGCACTGCGGTGGAACCTGACAAGACATTAACGTTGAAATTCTATAGTTTTAATCTTATTTCGTAATATAAGGCATGTTGAGCTAGTTTTCAAATTCCATTTTCTCAGCTGTCTTGAAATTGAATAAGAGGAGGTTCTATAATCGATGGGTATGTATTCTTGTTTAGGGTTCCGTAACAATAAATACTAAAAAGCAGACGGGACGGGACTGGACGGGACGGGATTACAATAATCATCAACTTTATAATAGCCTTTACCAATAAGTATGTTCTTGACATGAATTTTAAATTTATTTATTTGTGGGTCAATTACATTTTGTGGAATTTTATTGTATATAGAAATGGTCCTCTGGTTTTTTGAAGTCTGAAGCTTGGAACGGCAAGTTTATTTTTAGGTCTTGTGTTAAGATTATGAAAACTTCTTTTTTTGTGAAGGAATCGTAATGTTTTCTTGCTTACATAATATTTTCATAGGCAAGAGTTAAATATTTTTTCTTTGAATATTACTCTGAGAGATTCTCTAAACCGTAATTATATATAGCGCGGACAGCTCTCTTTTGTAGAATAAATATATCTTGAATGCTAGCCACAGAACCCCACAACCATAGGTCATACTTCATTACGCCATGAAATAATTAAATTATACCAATCTTGCCGTTTCAACATTTGTCAAAAGTCTAATTTTTCTTAACAGCAAAAGCTGCAAAACTTAATCTACTTGATATGGTTTCAATATGAGGATCCTATTGCAGTCGGGTATCTAGTGTAATACCAAGGAACTTGGTCGACCAACTCAACTTTTTTAATATTTACATTTATAAGTGTACATGCCTCACATTAGGTAATGAAAACTTTATGCATTTATTTCATTTGCTTTATTTTATTTGAATTGAGCTTTAAATTATTATTATCAAACCATTGTAGAACATTGTTGAGAGCATCATTTACATCGTTAAAACAATCATTACCCCTCATAATTTTAAAAACTTAAGAGGTATCATCTGCAAATAATACTGTCGCGGACAAATTTTTCGTAAATTGAGGAAGATCATTAATGTAAATTAGAAAAAGCAATGGTTTAATATCGATCCCTGAGGTACGCCCATAGTAATGGGTGCCCCTGCAGATTTCGCTTCATTAATTACTTCTTTTTGAATTCTAGCAGAATGATATGATTTTATTAGATTAAATGATTTTTTCGATACACCTTAATGCTCTAATTTTTCCAAGAGTGTTTCACGACTAACGCAGTCGAATTCTTTTGAATGATCGAAAAAAATGCCGATAGTATCTTGATATGTCTTAGAAGTGCAATTCCAGCGTCTGTGGTACATTTACCTCTGCTAAAATCGACCTGTTTTTTGATAAGTAATTTATTTAGCGAAAAGTGTGCAATCAGTTGATTTTAATTAATTTTTTCAAATGTTTTACTTAGTGCTGTTTGTGTAGAAATTTGTCTGAAATTACTGGGATCAGACTTGTCGCCTGCCTTGAAAAGTGGGATTATTTTACCATATTTCATTAAAACAGAATAAAATAAATATATTTAAGGGGGCTCTCATACGACAAACGTGTTTTTTGCTCGGTTCGTGCACGAGTCCGACTCGCACTTGGTTGGTTTTTTTATGTACGTCCATACTTTTCCCTCTATCTTTCATGCATTATATCGACGTCAATTTATACGTTACCCGACGTGTCATGACGTGGATTTCTACGTCACGATGTCGTGTCGTGACGTAAGTCTTCGTAAGATGTTTATGTACGAGCCCTTAGATATATGTATATATAACTATTCTGTTCTTTCATAATCAATAAAATAATTTTGAAAAACCGAGAATCAAGTTATATTTTATAAACAAAGATCAATTAAAGCACACATGGTTTTAGGTTATAGTAGGGGAGCCCACGATGCTAAATCGGGATTTACTCGAGCGTCATAGAGACCTATTGGGTTGCGAAGCTTAGATGATAACAAAAAAAAATTTCATATAATATATACCTTTTATCGGTGGGGGAAGCGGCTATAGATTTTTAAAAATGTAAAAAAAACTGTTGTATGGACATACTCGAGCGCGTCAGATATTAATATCATCCATGTCCTACGCATTTTTAAATACTGTCATATGTTAATCAGATCGTTTCCATGATGGGGGTGGTTATACGTAAGGGTTGAAAATGAAAAAAAAAATTAATTAATCGAGCGCGTCAGATTTTTTGAGGGGATGTCAAGTGAACCTAAAAAAAAGCTCTCATATCTGACGATTTGGATGTGACGCAAACGCGTGACCATTACTAGAATGTGCAAAAAAAAAATCGCCATTTTGAAATACTCAAGCGCGTCAGATTAAGATATATATTGTTCATCTTTATGGCCCAGACGTGATATCTCATAATCTGACGATTATCTGAAGGGATTTACTTAAACTGACACAATTTTTTTTTTTTTAATTTTTCTAATCATTGAGCTTAATTAAATAGAAAAGCACCGGAGTTAGTATGCAAATAAAAAAGTGTATGTTTTTTATGTAAAATACTTATATTTATAAGAAAATTATTATATGAAAATTTAATTTTTACAGTATTTTTTATTAATTATCATCTTCATCGCTAGAATCATCTTCCTCTTCTTCTCTTAGTAAATATGTAAAAAGTTTAATTCACAAAATTTACATTAAAATAACAAAATAAGCAAAAACGTTGGAAATACGATGTAAACAATATCACGCCACGAACGAGTCTGTGTCATCAGCTGCCATGGTGTCATGGCAACCGAAATCAGAGTAGGGACGGAATGAGAGAGTAATAGACAGAAAAAGAGAGAGAAATAGTGATGCGGAGAAGGAAATATAGGTATCACGTAGCTTAAACGCAATAAATCTTATCGATGAATTCTTATTACTTCGGCTTGTGACAATCGTCAGATTATATATTTTTCGTAATCCTTGAATGATTCCCTTCAAAATAAAAAAAATTAGGCACGCTCGAAAATGTCGAAGTGACGTTTTTTTTACAACTTTGTAGCCTTCCCCCTTCTTTACGTCACTTTCAAATTGTCAGATTAGAGGTATGTACACATTTTAGCATGTAACTAGCTCACCTTACCTTAATCTGACGCGCTCGAGATGATCAATTTTTTTTTACTAATCTGATTCTTCGTCCTTGCCGGGCGGCCATTTTTATAGGGCTCATACTTGGTCCAGGTACTTAACTGGGTACAAGGTATCCCCCTGTATATTAATCTGCCGCGCTTTAGTAAATCCCGAAATCCCCGCTTGGGCTCCCCTACTATTAGTGGAAAGTTTAAGTTTTCAACATCCAATATTGAAATAAATAAATATTTTTTTACCTATGACATTACGCAAGGCGCCGTAGAATCATCATATAGCTCACGGCATGACTAAAGGTATTACCTAATGCCATTAGGTGGCTTCTAGTTCTATTTGGTGAAACGCATTTTCACCTTAGACGATTCCTAAATATTCAGGTAATAGATTTTGGTGACTTCTAAGTTTATTGCAAACCAACTAAGAGCTAGTACACATTAGGCGTTTTAAAGCGCGCATTAAAAAACAGGCGCTTGTTTGGAAGCTAGCTCTTTGATGTGTGCTAAAGTAAGGGATAAGAAGGTTTTGTATTGGCTTAGTTATCTGGTTGACCATGTCCGCTTTCGGATTGCGGGCGATTGTTGTGGCCCTCTTTTATTGGTTGGTCATTGTTTTATTGAGTAACTAGATGATTCGATGTATTTAGTTATCACATCTCACCGTTTAAACCTTCCTTAGACTGCGACAAACATTTCAAAACCAAAATCAACTCAAACAGCCTAACCGTTCTCGTTTTTGAGCGAGACAAATGAACAGCAATTGATTTTTATATATAAGAATGAGATGAGCTCGCAGAAGTCGCCCGCGCCCTGCGTGCTGTTTGCATGCTGACCGAACGCGCAAAAAAATGCCTAATGCGCAGTTTCCCTTAGAGATCCACCCAAATATTATTATGTCGTTTAAATTTCCACAAAAGAAACCATTATGTACATTAAGAGTTATACATGTTTGTTTGATATTACTTTTTGATGTCTGGGCTGCCCTCGTATAGACGTATTTCATGATATCAACCTTTATTTTATGAGCTGCGATAACCGGCTTAACTCTCTACGTCAAAGCATCCCAACCTAATATCTTTCCGAGTTCCTCTTATGCACACTTCGTGTGTGTAATTCGCTTGATATACAACCCAAGTTTTATTACTTGTCTACTTTGTTAGGGTTAAAATTTAACTAACAACATGTTCGTGCGGTTGTAAGAAACGTTTGATCTATGAATATTAATAAATATATATATATATAAGAAAAACTAGCTTTCCGCCAGCGGCTTCGCCCGCGTTGTTGTTTCTCGGGATAAAATATAGCGCCGGCGCCAGCAGACATAACGCCGTATATGATATAGCTTCCCGTAGGTGGTCCCGTTTTAAAATCGGTCCAGTAGTTTCGGTCCTATTCAATGCAAACAAACAATCGATCAAATCTGTCCTCTTTATAATATAAATATAGATATAAAAGCTATAGCTCGCAACATTAAGTCTCGTTATAAAAACAGAACGCCCCCATAAAAAGTTATTTTTAAGGAAATGTATCTAAAAGGCTCTTGCCCAAAGATTCATTTTAATTAAGTTTTTCAGGAGCAAGCCCGCAGCCCGGCCTTTGCCTAGCTACCAATCTTCATTAAGGTATTAATTCCCATGTAAATAGTCGGTTTGCACGACAAACGTTATTTCTCGCTACATATTTAGTAGTGCCGTTTTCTTTGAGTTATATAACGTTATTTTAATTTTGAATTTTTTTTTTGGTAACTTTGCTCGTTTCAGTGTAATTTACATTTCGTAAGCTTCAGTGTAATTTACAATCATTGTCGTCCTTCAGTCAATCTTGAAAAAACATTAATAAATATTATATTTAATCAATTTCCCATTCACAATGCTATATTGAAAAATATTCTTAATGAAAAATGTTTAAGAAAATCCGCTTTGTCCCTCGCATTTTACAAAGTGAATTTTTTAACAAATTTTCATCTTTATCGAAAGTTAAAATATTTGTAAAAATATTTTTTCGGCTGTTTGGATGGATTGCCTGAACATTAATGAAAGCACTCTCTACAGTAGAGAAAAAGTAAGAAGTGCTTGAAAATTTCTGAATATTAATGAAAGTACTCTCTGCAGTAGAGAAAAAGTAAGAAGTCCTGTTATGTCCTGGGTAGCTCAGTGGTTAGAGCAGTCGCCCGTATTGCGAAAGGTCATGGATTTATGTCCCATCTCCGAGGGCCAGGGGCAGTATTTTTTTTTTAAGCATTTTTCACTTTAATAACTTTTATGCTTACTGCAAAACTGCTCTTTTATTACTACTTCTTCTATGGAACTTGCTGATAATTTGCTTTGCTTTTCTGTTAAAACGTAATAAACACAAAACTACAGAAATGCCCTATTCCCTAAAAATATAACTTCGAACGCAGCATAGAAGAGCGTTTTATTTCCTTGCTACGACGTCGCTGTTTCCGACGCAATGTTTGATGTTCTACTTTTGAAGAATAGCACTACTGTTCTGTACTTTTCAGTTTATTACGTTCAAACAAATTCATCATCATCAGCCAATTAATGTCCCTAGTGCTGAAACTAGGGACATAGGCGTTCCCTATGAACGGAATCAAATATGAAGACGGGTACATTAACCACCGTTATGCGGTCTCAATGCGGATTGGTGGATGTTAACCAATACAAATGCAGACCAACGGCCTAACGTGCTTTTCGAAGTACACTCGGAGTTCGATAATTTATTTTTTTATTACACATATAACAGTTCCTTTTTTATAATTCCGAATGCTCAAGATAGAGAAGATAAATTTCTATTTATTTAATTGATAAAATTGTTTAATTGATGTCTTTAATTAGCTTGAGTGTCGTGATTCAATTTTATTGAGTATTTTAGGAGCGAGTCTGTTTTTCAAATGGCTCCAAAGATATAACGTGAAATGATGTTATTATTCCTTTCTATTATTTATATATTCAATGGAGTTCTTGTGCCTTATTTGCGATGTTTTACATGGCCGCTCGAAGTTTCAAGGGATCTGTGACGGAGTCTTGCATGATTTGATTTATTTCCGCATTTAATGTGAAATCATTTAATGTGAACTTGTTTTATAATCAGAGCGTTAGAAAAAATAATTTTCGGTTTCATAAAATAAATTAATTTTGCAATTTAATCAAAGTGTTCATCATAACTTATAATTGCAACTACAATTATGCTTACTGTAGTGTTATAGCTATGGTGATCGAATATTAGATGGTCTATAATAAAATATGAAAAGTCAGTACACTATACAACAGTTACCTACAATTAGGCATTACCTTGCTGGAGTTAATTTCTATAATTGTGAAAATGCAGCAGTGTACGATTAAGATGGAGAAAAGAAAAAGGGTTTTTAAGTATTTTTCATTAAGAAACTCATCATCTATTTTTTTGATCTTTTTTCATCTATTGTTTATCTGTTTTAGTATTATAAAGAGGTAAAGTTTCTAACTTGCTTTCTTTGTTTGTTTGTGAGGGATAATCTTCGGAAGTACTGATCCGATCGTAAAAAATCTTTCACCCACGGGAAGCTACAACACACGCGGGTGACATAAGCTATAATTTACGCAGGCGGAGTCGTGGGAAAACAGCTAGTTGATTAATAAGATAAATAAACAAAAAAATAAGTAGTTAAATATCGGAAAAAAAATCATTTTTTTTCTGGTGTAACGTTCATACGAGGACGACTTAAAATTTAAATAAATGCTCCGAGGAATTGTTCAGACTCATACCTGCCGCTACTTTCCGCCATCGTTCCACGCGACAAGAAATCCACGCCCGTCATCTGGATGGTTGGATGTCCTCAACTGTGCGTTTTTCTAGAAGTTTTCTGCCTCGCACAGTCAAATTCTGGAACAGTTTGTCGCCAGCGGTATTTCCGGACCGATACGACCTTCAAACTTTCAAGCGTAGAGCATATTCGTCCCTCAAAGGCTTCTCTGGTGTTGCAGGTGTCCATGGGTGGCGGTAATCACTCACCATCAGGTGATCCGTCTGCTCGTTTGCCCCCTATTCCATAAAAAAAAAACTTTATACACTGAATATTGTATTGCGGTGTTCTGAGAATAGTTTGTTTCATGAAAAGCCTGATTACTTAGCGCACGTTACTTAGGGAGACTTGTGAGCACATAAATATCCGAACATTCACCGAGTGAAGACAAAATATTCTTATACATTGGATAACTTTAGCTCGAATATTGGAAATGTCGATAGCGATCGTGATAAAAACAACACGAAACGTAATAAAAAATAATTACAGTAGTTATACTGAACCTTTCGACTTCGAATTAGTGTTTAGGTTATGAAAGTTATATGATAATTCTGATGAATTTTAGCGCCAATCGTATTGTAATAATGTTAGTGACTAACTTTCAGGTGGAGGCTTCGCCTGCGAGCTTTGAACGATATGTTGACAGTACATTTTTCTCTTGGAAACTGGTTCAGTGGAAGACAAAGTAGCCATTTTATCCAGGCTTAGAGTTTTCTTAGATACTAAATTTCATTAAAATCTATTCAATGGCTTTCTCGTGAAATAGTAACAAACATATATCCTTATAAAATTAAACTATCTCTTTTTAAGGTCATTTATATTATAGAACAATGGCGTTGAAAAGAGAAATAGAGAGGGATTATTAGGTGTAGGGACATATTATGGAAAGGAGGTTATTTAAGGATAGGTTAAAAATAAGTAAATTGCATTTATCCACGTTAACAGCGAATAGCTATCCAAGTTGCGGTTGTAACGTGAAAAGGATTATGTTCTTATCTACACAAATAAATAACATTGGAGTGTCTGTAAGTAATTTCAAAATAAACGCTTTTTCGTAAATGAATATGAACGTATACACGGTACATATACCAAAACGGCATTTTTTATATTATTTGTCTGTCTGTCTGTTTGTTCCAGCTATTCTCTGGAACGGCTGGAGCGATTCTGACGGGATTTTCACTGGCAGATAGTTGATGTAATAACGAGTAATACTTTGCTAACGATTATTACTTTCCACGCGGACGAAGTTGCGGGCAAAGCTAGTCTATATTAATATTATAAAGAGGAAAAGGAGACGAAAGATGTCATGGTTTGTCGTTTGTATCGAATATGCTACGAAACTACAGGACAGATTTTTCTCTACATCGAAAATTGTTCTACCCACAGGAAGTTACATCATATGCAGTGGACATAGGCTATTCCGAAAAACTACAAATACAGGGATGAAAATGGGTAATGCTTCAGCATATATGTAACGTATATATTATTATAAAGCTATGTGTTATAATAATATACGTCCCTTCTCCTTGCGTCGATATTCTCAATGCTTACTTTTTTCAGTTTGGTTTCAGGGTAGCTCGATGGAATAGTGGATAAGCGCCGCGGCCCGCGATCGTTGTTGTTAAGCAACTTTCGCAAAGCTCGGTCACGGGATGGATGACCAAAAAAATTATCTCGAGCCACTCCTTGTTTCGGAAGGCACGTTAAACCATTTATCCCGGCTGTATTTGCAGTCTTTAGTGCCCACAAATAGGATGATGACGATTTTCTGATTATATTCCTCCACCTGGATCTATCTTTTGTGGTATAGATAGCGTCGCTGTTAGTGGAGTCGAGTGTCAAGCGTATTTGGTCGGTCCAACATAATATAATCATGTTAGACTATGTAAGTTATAGTTGAAGTTAATTGTAGATTAAAATTTGTAAATACACTAATACTATATTTAAAACATAAATACACTCACACATTATTATGTGTACATTCAAAGATGGCATCAAATAAACATCATAACGGGAACGTATCATCCTGTAAAGTTGAACAGCTCGTTCTCAGAATATTCGATATACACTATTTACAAACAAAAGAGATTCTTATAAAATATAAAGAGTACATATTGTTTTTAATAAGGATTATTTTCGTAACACAATTTGTTTGTTATTAATGAACAGACAACAACTGATAAATTTTCAAGAATGCTCGATTTGTTTCTTCTAATAGCAAAGTTTTTAATTTGTTAGAAGACAATGGTACACTAAGAGAAATTCTCTCCGAAGTTCCGCAGTTTGGCTGCTATCCATTTTATTTATTTGTAAATATTACTTAGCACTTTTGCTAAGTATAAAAATATTTTTTCGAGGCCTAAGTAGATGTACCCTGTTATTATTATGCATTCAACGTTTTAATTGCGAGGATTTTTTAAAGGTCAACTTTTTCTGTGTTTTTCTAGAGATGATCCTTGCATCATAAAAATATTGATATGTCGAGTTCGATATATATAGGTTACAATCGGTATCGATATATTGCTTCACAAAGAAATCGATTTTCAATAAACTTGTTTTTAAAAACCTTATATAAATGAAAAAAAAAGTTTAATCATAAATTTATAAAAAAAATCATCCAATAAATTGGCGGCAGCTATTGTCTCGCTACCAAGCTTGTTCCTATATCGTGTAAAGTTGGTTCATGTACGCGTAGCATAACGAAGTCGAGTGTTTTTTTTATAATGTCACACGTGTTACTAATGTAATATTACATGCGAATATGGCGTTGGATGTTAAAATTTTTGTCAAATTATATACATTAACTCTTAGAATTTGATTCAATAATATCAAATCAAATCAAATCAAAATTATTTATTCAGTCTAGGCTGTTACAAGCACTTGTGAAAGTCGAGAGCTACGCCATCGGTTCGTAAATCTACGGCGGGAGACCTTGTACCGAGAAGAACCGGCAAGAAACTCGGCTAGGGCTGGTTTTTTTTATAAATTTCGATATGTTGGATTTTTTCGATATCGCTAACGCTGTTTCTTCGATACCGATATGTATCGGTTTTCCGATATATCGTTACATCCCTAGTTTTTCCAGATAAAAGTATACCGAAGTGTTCTCTACCTGCAGACTAAAATTAAACTATTTGGACATGATCCTCTAGTTTTACTAAAATAATTTTATGGAATCAAATTTGTTACTTTATGAGATTACAGTAGATTTTCTAACCTCAAAATATAACAAAAATCAGAAAACTTTGATTCAATTGTGTAATAACATCCCAACAATCTTCGAGATCTTGGTTATAACGGTGCAAAGATGTACGTTGATAAAATATATTTGGGCATCGTAATTTATATCGATACTACTGAGTATTAGTATTGCGTGTTACATAAGTGTCTCGTTACGATGATGTATCTGCAAACTTTCACGGAACTTGGATCTTGAGTGATTTGTGTATTTTAACATATCTCGTTATATTTTGGTTAATTTATTTTCAAAGGAAACATGACTGTGTTTGGTCAAATAAGTTTTTAATTATTTATCCAATGAAACATAATGGAAAGTTTTGAAAAATATTGTAATTATATAAAATTTATAATCTGTGTTCGAATTTTTTTGCTTCAAACAGGATCCAGGATTTGTTAATTAAAACTCAAGCAAAAATAAAATTTAGATGACATTTTAGTCACCTTTCTATATTTCCGGTTTCTAGATAAATTTTCCGTGACTAGCTCGAACTATTTTAAATAAAAAGTAATATATAAATAGTTTATCAGTATTCTTGTGATGCGCTTAACAGATAACGATATTTATTTGTTATAATATATTTTAAAAAGGTAATCTAAAAAACGTATGATTTATGAGCAACTGAACTGTTTTTTTTATGCATTGAATATGTATACGTATTTTGAAAAGAATTAAAGTAAAAGTAAAAGTAGTAATTAAAGTAAAAGTAGAAAAAACAAAACTTGCTTTTCATTAAATAAAAATTTTCCAAGGCTGCTGTAAATATTAAGTGAATTGTATTATTTAGTATACAAAATTATAACATTGAAGATAAATTTTTATATATTCCAATTTTTATTTTATTTCACTAACTTGAGTGAATGTTATAGAATTAAGTATTCTCTTTTTATAAAATATCGTACGTTTGTAGCTATTGTTTGTAGCGAGCGTTGTCACGTAATATGAATGCGGTGGTGTGATTGGATGATTCAATTTAAGGATTCCGAAACAAGCTTATTGGTATTGGCAATGAATATTTTTACATTACAATATTTTGTTTATATTCTAACAAATAACGTAATAGGTAAAGTTTAAGTAAAAAAGATTTGTTTATCCAAATAAGAAATGCGTAGTTTCTGGAATATACGATTTTTTAATCTGGAAGTATATTATTATTATCATACAATAATTTATCGATACTTATTTAATCCTTCCCTTAACCTAAAATTGTAATCGTTTTTCGAGTCTAGCTTGGTTCCTGGTTCTTAAAACTATGCTTGTAAATAATCACACCAATATTAAGTTAAAAAACGATATTTTATTTTAATTCTAAATTAACATATACACATATTTTTCAACATTAATAATTTAATGGAACACTTTAAAGATCCGATACATCACTGAACTGTTCGTTTTCCATGGACTTTATAATAATAGAGTATTTAATATCATGTGAACCGCTTGTAAATGTTAAAAGTAAGCTGATTTTACTAAAATCCGCAGCATAATCCTAATTAGAAGTTAAGTCCATCGAGGATTAAGGCAGCCATTACATTTACATTGACTGTCTCTGACGCGTTTATCGCGACCCGTCGGAAATTCAATTACATCCCTATGCCCATGTCATTGCTGCATGACAGCGCCCGCCCACCAACCGAGACAGTTCCATAAACCGTTATCGTCTCTAAACTTGAATATAAATTGGCGAGAACATGTTACATTATATAAAAAAATTGCTATGAATTCATGCGTACATTGTTGACTTGAGTTTCTGTAAATGTATTCTTCAATTGACTCAAACCGTGAATACCCTACGCAGTTCAGCTAAAACATAAAACATAGATGAATAATTAGAAGAGAATGAGGAAGTATTTAAAAGAAAACATTATTTCCCGAAATCAATATAGATGTTGCTACGGTACGTTCTTGATTTCTCCATGACAACCCTTCCGGCTTTCTTTCATGTTTAAAAGTAAATTAGTTTTTAAAACTCAATAAACAACTCATATTATTTGTGTAATTTTTCGTATTTGTATTGATATCTAAGCTTCGGACTTTTCAATTTTCAGTTTTTTAATATGTTAGTTAAAAGGAACGGAAATGACTGTCTTTGGTCCATTCGTTTCCTGCAAAAATCAATTTTTACTAGAGCCGCCATCTAGTGGAGGTGTATTTTATTGCTTTCGTTTTTTTTAAATACTTCCTTATTAAATACCAACAGAGGTACGTTTTTCTTTGTATAAAAATGTTTGTTTGTTTGTGTAAAAATGCTTAAAAGATCCATTTGGTCCCTGTTACTCTGAGATTGGGTAAGGTCGTGGGTTTGAGTCCCATCTCAGGGTACTACGGATTTTGAAGTGGATTTTTTAAGTTTATTTCTACATCAAATTGAACCCGAGACCTCAGAGACGGCGCGTGGAATCACTCAGCTACGGAGATAGGATCTTATGTTTTCTTTCCTTATTTCTGTTATTGATAAAATGTGGAAAGAAAAATGAGTCGAGCAAGGAAGTTATGCGAGCAATAAAACACGGAGAGGCTATCTTGACGGTATTTCACCTAGCATTATGGGCAACTAAATTGAGCAACTGCCAAGGACGCGAGCCAAAGTCGGTGGACGTGAAATATGCACGGATATCGACTAATGATGCATACGAAAATGCTCCCTTTCTCTCCCAAGTAAATTCCATTTACAGACTACTTATATGAAATTTGCACTACCTTTGATAGAATATATTAACAAGTGATGTGGCCTATTTCATTTCTAATGACATGAATAAAGAAATATTAGAAAAATCGACCAAGTGCGAATCGGGCTCACATACGTAGTGTTCATAACCGAGTTAACAAGTTAAACTAGATAAGCCCCCTTAAATATTTATTTTGTTTTGGTTTTCAGTATTTGTTGTTGAAGCGGCAACAGAAACACATCTGTGAAAATTTAAAATACAGTATAGATGTTATAAAATAATACGTAGGATAAATAAAAAATAAGGAGATATAATAAAAAATCTGGTTTTGCGTTAAGTCGCATTAAAGGATTTTAAATTGGAATAAATTCTGCCTATAAGTTTGACCCAGGAATGGGTCTAGTCTTCTTTGGCTAGAATGTTTGGCTAGAATGAATGGTAATTTATTGCGTCGTATCTAGTTAGGAATTGTATTAGCTCGAAGGACATTCGAGTGGAGCAGTAGAGACGCCGGATGTCTGAGCGTACAAAACATCACCTTGGTGTGCCATCTAGTGACGCGTCTGCCATCGATGGGACAGTTGCTCCTTTCCCTTGGATTTTGCATACGAAATGGGAAACGCAGAGTATTTAGGCGTAAGAATTTTGCATTCACAATGCTGTTCTGAAAAATATTCTTAATGAAAAATGTTTAAAATCTCCACTAGCCTCAGGTACTCTGAGAAGGGTCTCGAACCCACGACTTTCCCTAATAAGGGCGACTGTTCTTACCACTGAGCTACCTAGGACCAAACAGGACTGACGAATTTTTCAAGCACTTGATACTTTTCGCTACTTGTGAGCGTATTTTCGTTGATGTTCAGGCAAACCCAAACAGCCGTAAGAAATATTTTTACAAATATACACTTTCGATTAATATAAAAATTAATCTGACTAAAAATTATGAGCAGCTCGGTGGCGTAGTGGATAACCGCCTCGGACCGCGATCGTAGTCGTTAAGCAACTTTCGCAAGGGTCGGTCACGGGATGGGTGACCAAAAAATTATTATCTCGAGCTACTCCGTGCTTCGGAAGGCACGTTAAGCCGTTGGTCCCGGCTGCATTTGCAGTCGTTAATACCCTCCAATCCGCATTGGGCCAGCGTGGAGGGTCATGGCCCATCCTCCTTAACCATCCATAAGGAAGGACTGAGCCCCTGCAGTGGGGACATAAGGGCTGGTGATGCATTAGTATAGCATTGTGAATGCAAAATTGATGATATATATTCTATGATATATATGAATCATATTATTATAATGTCGTATGTCTTTCTTTCTCTTGCCCCATAAAATAGTTCAATGCCTTGACCTGGTTAATTTACATCAATTTAGAATTTGCTTCAGCTTATAAATAACATTGGACAGAGATCGATCGTTCTTGAAGTAGCAACGTCAAATAAAAGCTACATAACAGAAAAAATAAACCTATTGCTATGTTATTTTCTTTAATAACAAACATTTTCGTTTCTACCGCAGTGTTTACTTGGTACCAAATTGAATTATGTATTTGTTTTTTTTTTCATATAATCATAACTAGGCTACTAGCCTACCATCTTGGGTCGCGCACCATATCAATCTATAATATTGTCATCTAAACTAATCTTGTGTTTAAAATTAAAATTTCAGTGCGAGAAGATAACTGCTTTTTTAGTCATCATATATACAATACATATATTGCAGATCAAGTGAAATGCAGTAAAATTACCTTCCACGGTAAGCCAACTAAAATATCTAAACATTGTTATATTATTTTGTGTCGTGTCAACTACACAGTTCCTAACATTTTCCTTTGATACGTAACATTCGTACAATTCAACAGTAACTAGCGGTCGTTTCAAAAACAAATCAGTTTGTATGGACTTATAACTTTAAACAGAAAATGTTTACAGCGAAATACTTACACAGGTAGGTAATAACAACTCCCTGGGGAGGGAGCGGAAATTAGAAACGTCTGCAATCTCCTGGGTCGTTCACCCATAAAAATAAAAATTGTTAACCTCACCGTGCCAACGCGCGACCGCGAACGTATACCTGTAAGTAAATTTATACGGTACAGGCTTATATTTAATAAGTAAGGTACACGATGTTTTATTAAGTATTCCGGAAGCAATTTTAGCTTGACAATTGTGTTACGCGCGCTAGCCAAAGCGCTATCAAGATCTCCTTGACTATATTTGCAATAAGAGTTTGATAGCGTATCGGCTAGCGCGTTCGATGCGCTGCGGAGTTTAATCTTGAGCTCTCCGTGCTTCGGAAAGCATGTAAAGCTGTTGGTTGGCTCCATATATAGTGGTTAATACCCACCAATCAACATTGGGCCCACATCATCATTTGCTTTTAAATGATCCCATTGCTGAAGCTAAAGCCATCCTCGTGGATGGAACCGAATCAAATTGAACAGGTTCCACAAAGTGTTGGTTCTATCAATAGGGCAGCGCTGTGCCCTAGTTGTGGAGATATTAATAAGCTGGTGATGATGATGACGATGACCTATAAGCAAAGACTCTCCATCGTGTCAGTTTGTCCCCACAGCTGAATCTCAAGCCTTCCTTGTGGATCAAATTGAACAGGTTCCACATTGGGGTGGTGGTTTTATCAATAGGGCAGTGCTGTGCCCTAGTTGTGGAGATATTAATAAGCTGGTGATGATGATGACGATGACCTATAAGTAAAGACTCTCCATCGTGTCAGTTTGAATGTGATAAACTTCAAACTAACCTGGCGTTTGACATATAATCCATTAAAACTTTATGTTAATTGCCTGATATGTGACAGTGGTTGCTGAAGGTGTGAAGTAAATTATATAATATTGACATAAATTTTTATACCTTTATCCAATGATATTACAATTAAAGGATAGATAGGTTACTTGAATTCAAAAAGTGTCATCTTAAAACTATGCTAATTAGCGTACCTGGGCGCAATCTATAGAAACCGTTGATTGTGTGCGTTTATGTACCATAATCATTTAATATGTCGTCCCGTATTATGCGAAACTGTAGAAACAACAATATGTAAGTCATTTAAAGGCCAAAGGGTCACATTTCATTCGTAAGTATACATTTTTATTTGATTTGCGTTTTAATCAGAAAAATTTATAATGTGTCATAAAAAGAAAGAGTAAATACTTCGTTCACGATTTGTTAAAAAGGTTTATCAAAGATTATGTAACTAACAGAATGGACAATTCGACTTTAGTACCTACGCTCTACTTTGAATTTATTTGAAAATCTATATGAGAATGAAACTCCCAAAATCCGGGGTTTGTATTCGGAGAATCAAAATCCCTCGTATTAGTTTTATTTTATCGCTTGAAAATCATCATTATTTATATACAAGCAAATAATATATACACTAACGACAAGAATAAATAATAACGTTAGACATCAACATTTTTAGGTTGAACTATTGATTTTAGGTTTTAACTCGTTTAGGTAAAAGTAGGCATTATACATGCATCATTATGTCATCACATGTTCAATTATAGTCTATGAATAATTGAAAGTAACGTGCTATGTGCGTGTGTATAATTGGAGTGTATCGTGCTATATGCTGGGGACAATTTTTGACATCGTATAAGTACTGACATGACCTATCTATCTTTTTTTATTGTAATATCAGCCTTTATCTATATTAGTTATTATACAACTTATGAACCTCTTTGTAGACTAACACGAAATTATTTTTTATCTTAATTTTTTTGTGAATATTTAAATTAGACCGTAGAAACAAGTAGTATCAGTTTGAAGGAGAATATATTTAACTAGCTATAACCTGTGGCTTCGCCCACATGGCATTGATAAAGTGGACTTTTAAGCATTTTTAAATAAGAACATTTTTCAGTATAGCATTAGGATGCAAAATTGATCAGATATAATACTAACATATTCAGTTAATATTAGCGACAATGATTGTACCAATTTGAATTATTCAAAATATTATCGAATCCTTAGTTAACAGCTTAAATCATTAAATAATGGATTTGGAAAAGGAAACATGGAATATAATTACAATGAAAAAATTGAATTGTAAATAAAGGTTTCTATGGTAACGATTCAATTCAGTATACGAACTTTCACTCCCATTGTCATCCTTGTATGTGTTTTTTTTCGGGATAAGTAATAAGATAGACATATGCTGCGGCGGACTTTTAGAACTTTTAAAGGAGATGAAATTCGCACGTGATATTTCCGTTACTTTCACCGTTTACGCAGTACACGCTGGGAAAGCTTTAAAAAAGTTAAATATTCTCCAGTTTTTACAACATCTATAATTTACTGAAGCGAAATCGCTGAAAATTCATAATATAGAGAAAACCCATGACCGAATTCAAATGTTGCGTAAATACGTGATCGTAAATATTATTGTAGTGAAGTATTTAGACAACTGATAAAGAAGAAAAGTTATCATTATCAGCTATTTTCCCACTCTACTAGAGTGGCTTAGGCCTTCCTTATGGAGTGGAAATGGATATGGTTAGGTTAAGGAGGAAGGGCCATGGCCCTCCACCCTGGCCCAACGTGCCTTTCAAAGCACGAAGTAGCTAACAATAAATACTAATTGGTTTCGGTAATATGTATATTGTTTATGTGTCATTAAACCAGAAATCTATACTGAAAATAAAACAAATAAAAAAAAATTGTTAAGACAGTATAGCTTCGGTAGAAACAGCTGCGGAAGAACTGAGCTATTATTTTTCATCTGATATGTGCTACGGATGTTTGCTACGAGTGCGTGCTACGGAATGCTACAGATGCATACTGTATATGCACGACTCACGAGTTGTGATGGACAAAACGGGCAAAACCGATCTCTATCTCTACTGTATGCATTGCATACTCGTAGATCGATTTGTACATTTTCTTTTTACTAGCTACCTTGATGCGGCGAATCTTCTTATTATATACCTATAGCTTCACATCAGTGGCTGTTGCAACATTGTGTAATAGCACAGAACTCAGAAAGACGTTGGAAGGGCCTTCACCACGTGACTTCACCACGCGATCGATATCGATACTTACACTGTGAAACACGCCACTAAAAGTGTTAAAAATGCCGACTTGCGCAATTATTAATTGCAAATCAAGAAGATCATCCTCAAGTAGGTCCAAAAGAAGGATTACTTTCCATTAGTAAGTGTCAAATTAAGATGGCTTTTACACGTTTATTGCGCACTCTATGTAGATGTCTGTTATGGTTGAGCGTGATTGGTTATAGTTATATTGGAGTGTTCTGATTGGCATGTTTAAAATTCAAGTGTTTGCATATCTTTTGTATAATTGGTGTTATATTTCATCTATTTTATGGCGGACGAAAAGTGGGGCAAGACTGGCGTTATTGTTTTTCGTACAAAGGATGCATGATCGCCTTTCTAACCTCTATTTCGTATTCTGTGGTGTAATAGTGTATTACAAAATTTTACAGCTCAGCTTTTCACATCGTAGTAGCAGAATTCCATAGTACATATCTGGTTGAAAAGGTGTATGTTGCACTTCCAACAAATCCGAATACCGCTGTTGGAATAATAAAAGACAGCTGACTGGAATGCGGTCAACTAAAATTAACGATTTTTTTTTTATCTAAAAACGGTTACTGATAAAACATTATTTATTGCTACACAGCTGTTGTGGTTTTTGGTTGAAGTTAGCTTATTGCTACGACCGTGTTCTTTCTTTACCTCAATACATACTCAGCGACACAGTTTCCTACAAAATGATGAACGGAACATACATTGGAATTTAATTTGTCACCTTTCACCAAACTTGGTCGATTTTCGGAACAGTATTTAAACACTATTTTTATTGCAAACATCTACATAATTTCTAAAACTGGTAAAGTCCATCATGATAAAATATTTATTTGACGGTGAAGTATTGTTCAGAAAGCTTTAAATGTTGAAATGGAATTTTGCACTTACGTTTCATCGGTACTTATGTTATATTACTATTTTACGATATTGTAGAATCATAAAACGCCATGAAGTATTGGTGTGCTTATTTCAAAGACTGCTATGTATACTATTAGACCAGATCTAGATCGTGGTTACATTAATATCTTACTTAAAACCTTTGTCCGGTTTAAATCTAGAGCACGGAAGTGCTTCCGCCAAGTCGAGCCAAATAAGGCCGTAGGTACATACCTACTCTTCTCTAAATCAATTTATTTAAAATTATCGCTATATGCCCTATTTCTTTAATAGTAACTATTTATATCATAACAGTAAGTAGTTTATGTTACCTGTCTATTTGTCAAGTATTGTCAATTATGCAATTTAATATGAACTAGATCATGTTATTTTAATGCCAATTAACGAAAATATTCGGTTTCATCAAATAAAAGGGATATGGTTTTTTTAGTAATTTTAAATTAAAAATATTAGTAAAGTTATTTAAGAAAATACTCAGTGAGTCTACATTCCCCTTCAGATCTCCGAAACTACCGGGTCTGAACTTTTGAAAAACTCCGACATCGATTTTCTTTTAGACAAATTTTATTTCAGTTGTTAAAGTTTATTAAGCCACGTTTGACACGACACGACATAAATAATTTTTACCAAGTGAAAGCAAGCAAATAAATTGCGAAACTTTCTAAATTTAAAAGTGATAGCCGATACTTGAAAGGAACTGACAAAGTTTTGAGTTCATTTTGTTTTGCCTTCCGGAAGAACAAGACTTCAAATGACAGCAAAAGTCCCTTATTTATCGCGATACTCTACCAAGTAAACAAGCTACTAACGTAAAACTTGCGATTGGATTCGTCAGACAGTAGGTTCTATTTAAGTGTTATTGTTATTTCTTTCAAAACGATATTTTGAACAAAATAACTCATAGTTAGAATTTAAACAAATTTTGGTAGTGAAAATGAAAGTCAATATTTATGAAAAATTAACATATATGTAAATCTATAATTGTTTTAATAACAAAGTTCTAATAAGATCTATGTAAAACTGTAAATATCCTTGGATAAGTTTAAAATTATAGTTAAATTTATTTAAAATATAATATTTTTATTTTATGCCTAAAGCTACGTTAGTAATGATAAAGAACAAAATAAATGAAATTTATATTAGAGGTATTAAGCATGTTCATGACATGTAAATACGACACATCAATGATTCAAGTACACGACATATACTTAATTTTGTTTGTAAACTTCAGTCAGTGATGACAACCTCTTTGGCAATCCGAGCAACTGCTCTGGCAAAAAACAGTAGATTGTTTCACAAGGAGCTCAGAGGAGGAGGTAGTTTTATTTGAAAGCATTACCGAGAGAGCAAATACAAATCCACACCAACACTGAGCATCAGTCTCTATGACTTATTTATCGTCATATTAAAGCAAGTGGTCATAGGCAACAGGGTGCTTATGAATTCAAACGGAAAATTATTGGGGATATGTAGTATATGCGGTATTAGCACACTATTTCACCTGTGCCACAGACGATCGGAAACTTTGCTTTGATAATATTTCTCTGCACAGTCATAATCTTAAATCTGGCTCCGTTGCATAACGTTGGTGGAGAAAGATGTCTCATTAGCATTTTGGGTATACCGACTTTACGCCTACTTGGACATTTCGATAGCTTAATACCCCTCGTTCGTATAATCTAATATTTCCTTTGCTCAAAATAAAATTCACGTATCCAAATACTGACTGAAATATTTTTTTCTCTCGAGCAACAATTTTCTTCTGTATTTTTCTCAATATGCTGAAAATTTTGAGGGCTTGTAAATTAACACTAAGTTGAGTTCATCTGGTATACGTGGCCAGAGTAAAGCATTAATTTTACCTGCTTTTGTTCCTTTATTTATTTCGGGAAGAGTTTCACAAAAATCTCCTGTGAAGAGACTTGTGATGTTACCCATTGCTCGATCGTCTCGGCGAACATCTCATGATGTTCTATCCACAGTTTTGTGGGTTTTTTATTGGACATGATACATTTGTCCCTAACGATTAGACAGCAATATTGTAACACCAACCTGTTCTGTCTAAATCAGAGGGAAACAGCACGATTGCATGTAATATATGTTTGTTAAGTGCCCCCCTAGGCTTCTAAGAAAAACTACTATAAAATAAAGATGATATGAGTAGCTCAGTGGCATAGTGGATAAGCGCCGCGGCCCACGATCGTAGTCGTTAAGCAACTTTTGCTAGGGTCGGTCACGGGATGGGGACAAAAGAAAATATTATCACGAGCTACCCCGTGCTTCGGAAGGCACGTTAAGCCATTGCTCCCGGCTGCATTTGCAATCCAATCCGCAATCCTCCAATCCGCATTGGGCCAGCGTGGAGGGTCATGGCCCATCCTCCTTAACCATCCATAAGGAAGGCCTGAGCCCCTGCAGTGGGGACGTAAAAGGGCTGGTGATGATGATGATGAAAGATGATATGGACAGCTTTATAATATATTTCTCTTTTATTCAACAGTAAAATTTGAAATACTCTCTTTTTGAAATATTACTACTACTACGTCAGTGTCTAATTCTGTAATTATCGGAAGATTTGTCACCAGTGCCATAGACAGTTTCTTTTATAAAATAAGGGAAGATTTTTTAAAAACCAACATTATGCGAATAAATGACGTAAGAAACGGAGACTGTCACATGTGTCTTTAAGAGAGTTGTCCTAGTGATGGCCATCGTTAAGAAGGTGAAGAGCCATGCTAGTTGCTTGAAAAGTAGGATGCACGACGTCATCAACAGTCTCCAAAAAGTAAATGAAGTTGGTACTCGAATAACGGAGCAACAGGTGCAAAAACTAACATTCTCCATTAGTGGAATAATTTGTATACACAGAGCAGCAAAGTGATTTATGTAAAAATTAAAAGCTGGCGTTAAAGTTAGCAGTAAATGCTCATCATACTGAACAGCTTTCGCTTATACGTGATTCCTGTAAATGTTATAGTAATGCTAAGCTTTTGAAAATCTAAATCAGATGTTCCAAATCTTCGAATTTTAATAGCTACAGAAAAAACCCGTTGGACTAAACAACATTTGCTCAGACATCATTCCAGTATATGTTATAGTGTTAGTGGTCTCTTAGAGTTCCACATCACATTTTCAGATCTATTTTTCTAATTCAACAGAAAATACTCATTAGTTTGAACAACTTCTGTTAAAACGTCGTTTCCGTATATGTTATAGTGCAGCTGAATCTTATTCCACATCAGATGTTTCAAATCAAGTTTTAATCACGCAGCAAAATATGCATATCAGACGGAACAAATTTTGCCATAGCGCTATTTTTGTTTCGCTCACTATTTCGTCGATCTCTTAGGGTTCCATTTGATAGAGACCAGCTATAAAAAATAAATTATAGCCTATACGGAGTCCACTTTTAATTGCTTCAAAATAAAAAAAAGAATTATTAAAAGCCGTTTAGTAGTTTCAGAGATTAGTGCGTTTGTATGTACGTTTGTACAGACAGTTTTTTTTAAATCATTGAGCTTTTCATCATTCTGTTGGTGTTTTAGTATGACCCTGAATAAATTTAAAGGAAATAGTTTTAATGTATATAAACAATATATTTACTGTTTTATTATAGTATAGATAGAACCTTTAATGGTACCGCACTATGGTTAATGCTGCGGTCGACGTTGTATTTTTAAAATAATAGTTTACGGATTCGATATGCGATCTAGGGTAAGTAGGGTTCCTTTTTCAATAGTCAATATCAATGCAGCATTATGATTGCCAAACATATCATAAATGCCTTATTGCTTTGCACGAGTATCGGAGTTTCCATGCGGACCTCTAATGTTTTTGAACATATTCTATCGCAAATGTTCATCAGGGACAATGCAGTAGTTAATCAGGGAGTGTGTAGAATGGTAAAAGTAGTTTTAGAACCTATTCAATGTAAACCAACAAACACTCAAAACTTTCCTATTTATAATATTGTTACAGACGATAAAAGTAAGAGCTTTTTAAAAACATAATTTTCACCAAGAAAATATGACATTATTTGAATATAAATTAATGAGAGTAAGATATGTCATTGAGGTCAATGGTGATACTCTAAACATCAAAGGGTTGATCTCGACTAGTGAGGAGAAGTGCTCTCGACAGCTAACGAACGACCGGCTGGAATGCTACCACTTGCACTAGTTAGCGACTAAGTGAGAATTTATAGATCAAGGTCACTGCGAATATGATTATATTAAACGCTAATCCGATATTCAATAAAAAAAAATCGAATATCGGAATAACAAACCAATTGACTTATATAAAAAACATAGTAAAACAAAGTAACTTTCCACTGTCCGTATACTGAGATCTTTTAATCTACACAACAATTTTTTTTGTCACTGTGATGAAAGAAGAAAGTTGTAATTACAGTATAGCCTAACGTCTATACTCATGCCAAATTACTACTTTCTAGTACCAATAGTTTGATATGCTTTATTTATAAATTTAATAAACTACATTTTAAAAGATCCTTTATTATTAATGAAAAAAAAAAAAATTCTTAAAAATCCACTTTGTCCCATTGAGATGGGACACGAACCCATTACCTTTCGTAATCCAGGCGACTGCTCTTACCACTAAGCTACCCAAGAGCTAACAGGATTGACGAATTCATTAAGGAAATTTTGAGTATAGTGAATGCAAAATTGGTCGGTTATAATAAAATAATTTATCTTATGAATCTATAGATTTTATTACTTTATTAGTATATTCTTGTTTTACACAAGGCTGCAAGTCAACTACAATGTGTCAAATTTCCACAATGGATTTTGACTTCTACTTTCAATGTATTACGGAATTAAGAGGGGACATGTGACAGTTTTGTATAACAGCTGCGTCTTCATTGATTCATTTGTAACTCTTATGCCCGACTATACCGTATAGGTGACCCCTAACTACGTTACTGGGTTTCTCCAACGCCCCGTAGGGGGTTCCCCTTTGAAAGGAATTTACCAAACTTTTAAAAGGACTTTTAAGTTCATGGGGCCAAATATTCAGCCCATGAAATTATGTGACAGTTTAATAAAACATTATAATAAAATACATATAGTGGTCATGTAGAATTAAAATATTTGTTATAATGTATAAATTGGATACAAAATTACATGATTTTGTTGAAAGTTTTGATCAGTAAATTCATAATTTACACCTTTTTAAAATTTTCCCTCTACCTTTGGGAGTTAATTATTCAATACGATCTACATTATGCTTATTAATAAATACAATACTAAAATATAGAAACAAGACAATAACACAATTATATTATCAAAAACCTAAAACACTAAAAGGAACACATAGTAAAGTAACAGTTTAGGGGACGTTCATGAAATCGAACATTAACTTCATAACTAACTAAGGGTTGAAGGCACCAATTTATTTTAACAATAAACAGACATGTTAAACTGCCGTTTAAACAAATAATGAGTTGCACCTTTGGGCAATGCTTTAATGACGTAATAACTTTACTGTCAACTGTAACGGCCCAAGCTTCGCTGGTTATTTCACCATGTCAAGAAAAAGGATGGTGCAACGCATTCCGTAGTCAATGTTAAAGTCAGCAATTATCGTCAAATTTGATATAAATCTTAATTTTAACTACTATTCTGATACAATCCAGCCTAAGATTGTTATTTTAGTACGTTATAGTAAATAATATGTGCAATAATATAAGCGTGCGTGCAACATCATCGTGAGCCCTTTTATGTTACCATTGCACGGGCTCAGGCTTTGGATGGATGTAGGAGGATGGACCATGACCCTACACGCAGGCCCAATGCGGATTGACGGGTATTAACGAGTGCAAATGCAGCCGTGACCAACGGCTTAAAGTGTTTTTCTGAAGCACGTATTAGCTGGAGTTAATGATATTTCGGTCACCCATCCCGTGACCGACCCTTGCGAAAGCTGCTTAACAAACACGATCGCTGGCCGCGTCGGTTATCTACTACTCAACAACAATGTGATGGTATAATGAAATTCTCAAGAATTATTTGCAGTGTTCTGTGTCAGTGCGAGCGATCGCCGCTTGTTTATGGACAAAGTTAGATGGCCCCCATTCGCCCAGGTCGTCACGTACACTCTCCTGCGAGTCTCATAAAATGCGAATTATTATGCGGCAACATTCTATTTCGCGTTGAATGTATTAAAAGTTTTAATTTCAAAGTGAAACATTGCTTAATGTGGTATTTTAATGTGAGCACTTATTTGACTTTTCAACTGTGACATCTAATATCTCAAAGATTTGATTGCTTTTTTTGCATTGATTCCAAAGGAAAAGAATCGATTCTTAAAATTTTTTTCGTCTCGGGAAGCTACATCATACGCAGGAGAAGTCGCAGGAGATTAGCTAATAATATATAATTATTATATTTGATCAATTATGCGTTCACGCGATCAATGAAAAATACTTAAAATTTTCTTGTTCCATAACTTTTGAAAGACTTAACGGATAGAAATGTATAGGGTATCATTAAAAAATTATAGCATCCCTAGTATACTCATTGCAGTCGGGGAATCGTTCCGTGGAACCAGTGGCGTAACTACAGGGTGGCAAGTCGGCAAAATGCCACAGGCCTCCAGCTGGAAGTGGCCTCCGGTCAGAGACTCCTTACTCTTGACATTTATTATTACAAAATTAGTAAAAAAAAATAGAATATCCAATGAATTTGCCACGGGCCTCAAACGGTATAGTTACGCCACTGCGTGGAAAATTAGTAATTTAAGAGGTTCCCCGACTGCAATAAGAAAAATAGACTCTCGACTTCAATAAAAAAAGTTTAGCCAAGCCATAATAGAACTTTATTCTTTTATTTTTAGTTCGATTTTCGCAGTCATGTTTTTAATTTTTCAATAATATTTCATAAGTGCTCGTTTTACATCTTTTTCGACGACTTAGAACGCAAAAAAAGCTCTTTTTCCTGATCCTTTGCAAACTCCGTGATGTTAATTAATATAAAACCAACCACACACTCATACTGGTTCAAAATTAGCTATAAATTCTTACATATTTTCTATTAAATGGAATTGTTGAATAATATTGTGTTTTTAGTTCTGATTTAATTTGAAGTTTTAAGGTAGCGATAAAATATATTTTATGTTTAGTTTACGAGTTCAATGAAGTTATATTGGATCAGCTTTATAGTCCGGTTAAGTTAAACACTACAATACAGTAATATTCAGAATAGTTTTCCGACCGTTACTCTTTCAACGATCTCATTTATTTATATATGAGGCGAGTTAAATCACCCCCTTACACAGTCACGTACGTTTATCTCATAAAATTCGAAGTGAACTCGCAAAGCACTTTCGGCTACATTATATTTTACTTACGCATGATCAAAGTTTAACTTTGAATAATGACGCGTTGTGCGTCAAAGTTCAAAGTTTAAATAAAGTAAAATTTTCATGAAAAACATTAATCATGATTTAGTCGAGCGTTAACAGCGGAAGTTGGATCTGTTCTTTTTTATTGTGGGACATTTGATTAGCTCCCAGTAAAGGCGGTCGAGTGTCTTGTTCTTGACACTGCTAATCAGTGTTTGAATATCTTTTATACTCTTAATGAAAAATGCTTAAAAAATCCACTTTGTCCCCTGTAATCTGAGATGAGACACGAACCCATGACCTTTCGCAATCCGGGTGACTGCTCTAATTACTGGCTACCCAGAGAACTGACGAATTTTTCAAGCACTTGTTACTTTTTCGTTAATACAGAGCGTATTTTTTATCATTGTTTAGGCATACTACCCAAAAAGCTGAAAGAAATAGTTTTACAAATATTTAAACTTTGTATAAAGATGGAAATTTGTTATAATTATTATATTCGATCAATTTCGCAATCACAATGCTATACTGTAAGTATTTTTGATGAAATATGCTTATTAAATCCACTTAGTCCCTGACACTCTGTGATGGGACTCGAACCCATGACCTTTTGTAATCCGGGAAACTGCTCTAACTACTGATCTACAAACTATAATAAATGAGTTATTATTTTTCTTTATTATATGAATAAAAAAAAAAATATATTGGTGAATTCGATGAACGTAAATAAAAAATGAATACGTCGGTTATACAATCTCCTTTTTTCGATTTAAAGTCAGTAAAATGTACATTTGAAATTTGAACCTCGAAGAATATATTTCGAAATATAATTTATTATTCATAACATATATAGTTTCTACTTGGACAGAAGCTCACATAAGTAGTACTCTAAGCTGGATTAGAACAACATTGTGATAGATTGGATAAAGAAATATGTGCTAATGTATTTTATGTCATGAGTCTTTACAGAACTAAACGCGCAAAAATATTATTCAAACTACTCTAGTTAATAGACTGGTCATATGAACATTGAAAGTTAGAGAGGAGATAAGTCTGAGATAAGAAGTTTTTCAGCTAGTGCAAGAAACAACGATATCTTTTGATTGAATTGATTGTGGAATTGATTAACTTCTAAGAAAACAACAAAACTTTTTAATTTACTGAATATCCACAAAGCAGAATTGGGCAATTAAGAGCGATGGCTATTAAGAAAAGCAAGGAAAATGTATTTTTTTAACAATCCACTATGATGATTTTTATCTTAAGTTTATTCGACCATTTAGAATAAATCAATAGCCTAGACTATCCGGTATGTCAGTCCAATACAAATAGAAATCTTCTGATTCGGACTGACTTGATTACTGGCTTACTGGATCTTCTTGTCTATTGGCCTCGTGTAAATGTACCTAAAAGTAGTAATGCTTGAAAAGTTTACTCCAACTGGTTAATCGGTCTGCAATTGAAATGTAATTATTATTATTATAAATGTTATTAATGTATTAGTGTTAATTTATTTAAGTCATTTTATGATTATAACCAAGAATCATAAAATGTCCAAAATCGGATCATCTACCTTAACTTTGTGATTTTTTCTATTTTTTTTATTTATTTACGAATTGGATATGACGATACCCTCTGGAATATGATGTGGTTGTCTCAATTTTTTATTTCAGTTTATTGAGAGCTAAATTTTACATAAACAGTTGAGTAAGTCATTTAGTGTACACATTCCCTCAAAGAGACCTAGAAAAATGCTTATTATACGATAGCACTTATATGATAGGTACGATAGTCTTATGTTATACTTGCAAATAACTCTAGAAATATCAGGGACACGATAAATATAGGGTACATGGTGTTTAACGTTGTATTAAGGCGCTTGTGCATTACACGGAATTTTCAGGTACGGCGTTCCGATTTTTTCCGGTCCGATATGTAAAACCATATGTAGGTAATGCTAGCCTGTGCACTGTCAGGAATTTTACCGTCCGGAATTTTACTTTTCTTTGTTCCGGACCGGTTTTTTCAGATCCGTGATGGCGGCAATGAAAAACGCGTTTACGTTTGTGCACTGCTGTGTCCGCGATCCGGAAAATTCATGAGCCTGCGGAGTAGGCTTGGGAAAAATAATCGTAAAAAATTTGAAATGACTGTTTGTGTCATAAATAAATTTAAAAGAAATAGTCTGCCAAAGGAGAGAATATTCTGCCCAAACATACTATACCACGCATATAAAATTAAACCTGTACATAGTACAGCCAATTGATCTTGCAATGTTTATAGTTAAATCATGACATTTAAAATTTACAATAGGTTGGCTGATTTAAATGCCATCGTAAAGTTCATTTAGCATATTAATTCTCCGCTTACACTGCACTTATTTCGATTTCTTTACAAAATCGCGCTAACGATTGGTCTACCTCTGTAATCGCTTAAAGTTTGTAATCATTGGATTGCACAGTATAACTAGCTACTGTGGCAAAGGGAAACCCAGTTTTTTTTTGTATTTGGTATAAAATAAACCTTACAGCCTTCAATTCTTAACCCTTCATAGAAAAGACGGATCAAACATATGGAACTAAAATTCTAATAATAGTGATCGTGAAAGTTTTATACAATAAAACAAATAACTCATCAACAGTTGAAGGAAAATTCTCCAACTGACAAATTGCGTGTGTAGAGCGCTATATACTTTTTAGTCTGATTGCTTTATCGAATTTGAATCGTATAGTTGCCGTTCGGATTTCCAATCGGATAGAGGTGCCTGTCGAATGATTGCAATGTGAGATTTCAATGTGAGCAGTGGGCACAGATCCGAATATGACCCTGCAGTTTTGTTACACATACGATTTTTTACTATTTTATTTCCTATCGGTTTGCCTGTGTTGCTATGCTATGAAGGAAATCAGAAGACATCGAGCAAAGAGAAATTAATAGTCTTTTACTTCTATTACTCTGAGATTGCTATTAAGTACGTTCTTTTGAGCTCGCAGTGTTAATAATTTTAATTTTATTTCAGTATCGTTTATGTCGCCAATGATATTTTTTTATTTCTTAACTGCAATCGATTCAGCGTCGGTGTTTTCATTAGGAAACACCTTGTAAGAAGCTTGTAAGAAGAAACAGGCAATGAAATGAAGTTTTCCGTATTTGTCGTCATTATAAGTATTGATGAATGTTCAAAATCAATTTTATAAGTTCATGCGATGTATCTATTTTAGGTTTGTACAAGATTTTATTTAAATATAATATTTTTGATAACAAGGTTTTATTTAAATGGTCTATTCAAAAAATAAACAAATAAATCAAAACTATTATTTTAAAATTTCAAATGTCATAGATAATACGTTTGTTTTCTTATAGGTCTTCAGTAAATAAAACATTAACCGTAAAATGTCGCTACACAGTAATAAAACCTTTATAACCATTACATTCAAGTGAAAAGATCACTCTTCCTCCTACGTACCTAAATGTCTTCTTTATTATTTTACTAAAAGAGTTTTCTTTTTTCATAAGTTACCTTTTTAAAGCTTACCTACTGTAAACTCGAAATGGTTAGGTAAGTTCGGTTCATTTGATTATGAAAATACATAAAACCAGTGCAAATTAAGAAAAGGTATTAGAGGAGTACCTACGTAATCCACTTTTTACTGACACATTTTCCTAGTATTTTCTCTTGAAAATTTGGAATTCATGAGAATGACTACTATTATGTATGAGAAATAATATTATAATGTTCTCTTCTGCATCGCAACGTACTTACTACGCGTAAAGAAAACAAAATTCTTATTGATTTTCCTTTGATGACGCGAGCGAAGATGCAGTAGTTGTATATATATAAAATACCATTAGTAATTAAATTCGAACTATGAATTACAGATATATTGTTTAATTAGTATATTTAATAAGCTTTCCAGGATAATATTATTCTGGACTAGCTTTTCTCCGGCAGCTTCATTCGAGTGATGTCTAGGGAACCGTTTATTGGGATAAAAAGAAAGATGTTAAGAATTACATGCATCAAAATCCATTCAGTAGTTTTTGAGCGAAGAAGTAACAAATATCGAAACTAATAAAGTTTCACCTTTATAATATTAGTAAGATAAGATAATTGTTTAGAAAAATCTAAGTTGTTGGGTTAGTTTTGAAGGTGAGTTTATATATAATAAGATTAGATATTAAATTTTATAGTTGGTGTAGTATTATAGTTTTTATATTAAGCGATAAAATTGGATATGTACGAAATAGGGACAGGTGGTCTCAGCGCGAGATGACTATTGTGTCATAACCATTCGTTTTTATTGTACATTCGGACATAAAACCAACAATCGTAACATCGAGAATCATAATAAAATACATACAGTGGCTAGTAACAAAGATAATAAACATTAGGAGGTATCACTAAAGAAATATTTTATTTAGGAATTGATCATAATATAAAAAACCGGGTCTAGTATGATTTTTCTTGATGCTCGGTGTAACCTGACTATAATATCCTTTTTACAGAATTGCAAGATAGATTCTGCTTTTGAATCTTAAAATTGCACGATTATGTTATTATCTTATATATAAAAGTCATGATTTTTTGTCTGTGTGTCACATAACTTGAAACACGACTCACCTTTGTGTGACGCCACTGTGGCGACAGCTGTCAGATAAGTTATAAAAATATGCCTATTAGTTGTAAATAAAATTCCCAGATGGCGCTGTTCTTAGCTCATTTATATCTTTCTATTGAAATCGATCGTTGCACGGCATTGTTCTTGTTTTATTGACATCTTTTAATCTTCTACTCTATGTATCTATACTGTACATAGAGTTAAGGTTTCGTGTCCATATCACAATGACGTCATTGATATGGCGAACAGGGTATCCCGGGTATAAAAAAGTAAAAAAAATGATTTAATTTAAAGGCAGTAAAACGCACTTATTTTTTCGATATATTTGTGTTATGGTTTTGACAACATTTTTCTTTGTTGAGTATAAACTTTAAAATGCAAAGATCCCTGTGAACGTAGAAACTGCTAGGTGGCGTAGTGACGATACGTTGTTTAGAGGGGTGGATTACAATTTTTTGAACTTTAGACGCCCATTACTCAAAATCGCATTTTTTGCATTGTGTCATTATCGTTCTCAACGTGCGATATATAATTATATTTATTATACTTCAGGTAGATTCTATTGAAATGCGATTATTACGTAAACATTAGAAGAATTGGGCTGGTTGAATGTTATTTTTCGAACGTATGTATGTAGATTACAATTCCTTGCTGCAGCTTTAGCAACCGACTTTAGCGTTTTAAAATCGGTCCAGTAGTTTCAGAGCCACTTCAATGAAAACAAACAAACAAACAATGAAATCTTTCCTCTTTATGATATTAGTATACTTAAATAGTACTACTATTACCTAGCTGCAAGTTGTCCGATGATAGTAAAAATAAAAATAAAGTAAGTTTGGTAAATTGTTATCCATTTTCAGTCACATAGTATTTATTTTAAAATTATTTTTATTTAAATTATTCTCTGGATATTTTAATTGAAAACAAAAACGTCAACTAACTTTTAAGACCATGATTCTTTACAAATGTTTCCAATCTATTTTTTATTTTATCGAGGAGAATAAAGCAAAAAATGAAATACCTATAACATATGTTATGTTATGAAAATTACAAGATTTAATTGGATAGTAATATAAAGAAGGAAATAGAGCAAGATGAAAATATACATATTACGGAAGAGAAGCAAAGACAATAGTTCGAAAGCCTATATATTATTTATTTAATATACGGTCGTTTTCTTGATTGAGAAAAGTATAAACTCTCAATTTATTATTCTAAATAACTTAAGTTTTTTACGACTTACAAGGCAAATAGTTTTCAAACGGCTATCAACTGATCATAAAAAGAAACGAAAACCTGTTTAAGTGACGTTTAATACAGTTTGAGACGTGCTTAACTTCAAATTCTCAATTCAGAAATTGGGTGTTAGTCTATGCACGCACTGTTGATTATTTGTCATCGTGACTAATTGTTTCTGTTACAATGCTCTCAGCCATTCCATGAAAGTCGTAATTGTTACGTGAACAAGTGCGTACGCCACCCATAGAACTGTTAGACTAGAGTATTGAAGACATATGACATATAGAAAACATAAACAAACTGTGGTCTTCTTTTTCTTACTAGTAAACCCGTGGGCTAATTGTCTTATTTTAAAATCGCAATTTGATATTTGAAAGATATTCACGAACTTCACGCTGCAATTATTTGAATCGTCTTAGCGGTTATGGTCGCGAAGTTTTTTTGAAACGTATTTCATAATTACCGATACCTTTTATCGTTAATTTGACCTTAATGGGAATTGTCTAAAGCCGCTTGCCTTTGGCTTAGACGCAAATTTGAGAAATATCAAACAAAAGAGTTAAATGCTAACTGCAATCTTTCGATGGGTTTGGCTAAGTTTTTATTATGATACTTGAACATTCAAATCATCATTCTTCCGGAAGCAATTACATAGCTATATCTTTTACAGATATGCGATAGAGTTTAAAAATAGATAATAGAGATGACGACTATTTTTTATTTTTTGCGTAATAATTAAATAACGGCGATAGATTGAAAAAAAAAAACTGTGACGTAGCGAGCCCCCACTCCTCAACTTTAATGCCTGTTATCTAAGCTATTTCTTGTTAAAAAAATACGTATCTGATATTTTCCTAACATGGACTAACTAGAATTTTCTTTATATTACCCAGTCATCATTCTTATTAACCCACAGGGTTACTATCTCTATGGTGTAACCTCCAATGTAGTAATATTGATCCCCAAAAGTGTTAGGTACATGGTGCAAACCTCGAAACCGGCTGAACCAATCAGGTATTTTTTCAAATATGTTAAAGGTGTGGGGAGAAAAAGGAAAACAGTATATATCTGGTTTTTTCAAATAGAAACTGACTGGTTCGATCTTCGCTGGATCTGCTAGTTCAAAATATTTTATATTGAACTATTTAATCGAAACAAAATGACACAAATATTGACGTGCGCGAGATAATTAGAGTACTCTTTGTTCAGAAGTTGGGTCACAAATGTAAAGCCTGATTTTTACGGAAGTACTTAGGCTTGAAGTTTGTTTCGCACCGTCACCAGGTGTCCCAGCACCTGATCTCCGCACTGGGTACTTAGTGAGTGATGTTTACCCTTAAGAGGTCAACATACCTATCAAGTTTTCGAAAACTTTTGCACAATTTTTGTTACGACTCATAGACTATACGGACGTTCGTCGCTTACAGACATTAATTTTCATTTCCATTCATTTTGAAATGTGAATAACTGTTCGTTGCAGGTAGCGTAGAAATGGATATTATCTGAAATACAATTTGATGACTGATTGATTTATTGGAATTGAAGATTAATATCCAACTTATTAGAGGAAACTCATTGTGATATGCTATAAATGATATTCGAATATTAACTACTACTAATTCGGAGGAAATTATAATGGAACGCAATGCTGGGAATGAAAGAAACAACTATTGCGTATAAAGTATTATTTATAACCTCTTGTTATTTATAATATCCTTAACTTGATTTAAGGGAAGGTGGTGAGGCGGCGTCTAAATAGTTAATAATAAAATTAGTCGAAAATTGTATGGGCGTCTGTGTAATTTTTGTAATATCTTTGTTATTTGTGTGTTTATGTTTATAGCTGTTTTAATGAAAATGAAAAAAAACCGTTTTATGTAATTAATTTGCTGTATATGTATTTTAGTAAATTTTTGTAGTATATTTTTCCTACTTTTTTCAATTATTTTTTAATTTTGCATTTTGCATTTGATTAATTTTGCATTAACAATGCTATAGTGAAAAATATTTTTAATGAAAAAAGGAAAAAAGGTCATGGGTTCGAGTCCAAATTCAGAGTGCCAGGGACAAAGTGGATTTTTTAAGCATTTTACATTAAGAATAATTTTTTTCAAGTTTTCTAAGCATAATATTTTCCAAAATAGCGTAATAAAATTTATTTTGTTCAACATTTATAAGTGAAAATTGTTCATTTTTCTGGACGTATAAAAACCTAAAATATGGGATCTGTTATAGGTTCACTTGTACGACAGAAGCTTATTCCATTAATTTATCTTGATTAATTTCTTGATTAAAAAGTCACCAAGTTTGCCATAAAATTCAGGCAAAACGAGTGACATAATACTTTTATCAAGCGTTGTGAAAAAAGAAAACGACGAATAAGGTTTTCTTCTTTTTCGGCTTGCGTTGAGGTTCTAACGTACTCATGCAACCTCTTTTTTGGTTCCTAACGCTTGCGGCGGCGGCGACACAGAACAGCAGACCCTCGTCGGTACACCGGATAGTGGTTCGTTCTTATAGAAATCAATAGATAAGTCGGAAAAGAGAAAAGTTCTCATAATTATTATTCATTTGCTTCTTACGGGAATCAGTAGATAAGACGGATAAAAGAAAAGTACTAATCATTATTATGTATTTGCAAGAATATTTAGAATAATATCAGTTAGTAACATTAGTTTCACATATTCTAATTATATTTAAATAATATGCAAAAATTGTACTTGTCGTTATAATAATAAAGAATTAATTCAATAAAAGTAATAATTAATTATTTTACTATTATATTATATTTTTCAAATGATTGTTACAAATAAATTTAATTACCAATTTTATCATTTAAGTCCTCAACACTATAGTACATTTTATTGATTAAATATCCACACAGATTATGGATTTTTTTAAATATCAAAACAGTGAAAGCTTTTTGTAGCTTATTATAAATACGTGTCACCATACGAAAAGCATTTTGGGAATAAAAAAATAATAATTTAAACAATATTTCTTCATTTGTACCACTATATTTAAAATCATTTTTCAGATTTTTAATCAAAATTCAGATTTTTAAATAACGGCTCACACGAGTCTAAATATCCAACTCCACATATAGATCTTATAAATTTTTTTTTGGAATTTAAAGATTTTTCGTCATCAACGGAATTTCCTCATAAAAATAATGCCAAATTACAAAATTGATGATATATATACATATATCAATAAACTATAAATTAAGACATAGTTTCTCTTATTATTCATAACATAAATACAAAAGTGGCTACACCAGAAGGTTACTATTTTTTGCCATAACTTCATATAAGACTTATTTGATTTCGATGTTCTATATTCTCTAACTTTTACGAGATGCCTGACCTGTACATTAAAGGTTATCACATGCCTCATTGGGTTGGTAATTGATTTAAGGCAGGGAAGAGATCTAACTACCTGTGATTCAGTTAGCCAGCGGCAAAGTAACTTTGGCGGAGAACCTATTACACTTAAAACAAGTAAGTGAGGGAGTTTGAAAGTTTGTACGAATTAAAGTTATTCAAGAATGACTTTGCCAAATATCCGTAATTTACTGTACAAGAGAGAGATAAATGTAGAAATGAATCAGTCTGTATGTGCGAATATTTTACTAAAATATGAATTTAAAATTTCAGCAATCAACACTAAAATTATAAAGAGAAAAGAATTGATTATTTGTTTGCATTGCATAGGCTCCTACGCTTTGACAAATTTTAATTATTGTTTCAGCTACGAGAAACTGCACCCTAAGCGGATGATATAGGCTGTTATTTACGTAGGCGAACTTCCGTGGAAACTATTGCTACTACTTCATTGTTATTGAAATCTCGGCTCGCCGTTCATGTAAAGAAAGGTTAAATTTTTAAAAAGGTTAAGGTTTAACCTTTTTATTTTAAAACACAGTTTTATAAATAAAAAAAATACTAGCCAAAGACTGTTGGAACTGGTTGACGGTACAATAAGAAATAAGTTGGTGGTAAGTAATAAGGTTTTAGTTGAATTTAAACTATTTTTAGATCCTTACGTTTATAATTTCATTAAATAAATTATACAATTTGCCAATTAAGAAAGTTATTGAAGCGATTAATATGAATGTCATTGTACATAATTGATATAGAGTCTTCTCCAGTCTTAATTGCTTTATAATATAATTGCCTAGAAACAAAGCCATTAGTGCCAATCTCTGAACTAAACTCGAAATTGCCAACTTTTTATTTTTGTTTGTATTAACATCATTCCATATTCATATATGTAATCAATAGAATATAATTATAATTTAATAACTCTACTTCTTCTTAAAACGCAGTTGGCAGGACTAAAGCTAAATAAGTCAAGTAATAGAATTTTGTTTCTTTTTAGCCACCAAAATTTTTGGACTAATTGTCATTTAATCGCAGAAATTAGCATTATTCTAAAAGTTACGTCGCTAAATCATTCTGATTGTGAAAGTTTGTAAATGAGCGAATTTTTTTTATTATAATCAATGAAGTTGTATTATGTTTTAAACCACAGTTATTTGACAGTGAATGCTGGTTAATTTGATAACAGTAGCGACTTATTCGCTTATCCACCAAAAGAGATGTCATAGCAGTAAATTGATTCAAAATATCATTATAACATTAATAAGATGCCGCATCCTATGGTTAGAGAAATAGGCGGTCACACTCAGTGCTCTATCCTTTTCTATGAGATTAAAATTACTTAGAGCAGCACAAATGACGAAACAGTTCACAATATAGCGAGCGTCGAATTTATGAGTTCAGGGCCTATTAAAATCACGATATTGTTATTATGGTGTTCCGAAAAAATATAAGACGATATTTGATTACACATCTATCTTACTCGTATATTTCCATTAATTTCCTGGTATCAGGAAATAATTGGTAATGTGAACATGACCGATTAGTATTATTTAGCTTAGCTTGAACGGATTTAGAATTACTAACAAAAGTGGCACTTGAAAATAATTCGAAAAACAAAAAATGTAACTACGTTTATAAATCCCTTAAACGCGCATTAAATTCGTTTCGCTATTCTGCAATAAAATTAAATATAAATAATCTTTTTCAAGTTTGTTTAAATCTTTTATGAAATCGTATGCAGAACAAATAAAAAATAAAATACTTCAATGTTAATAGAATGCACACGAATTTCCATACAAGGCAAATCATTAACTGAGAACAGCAATACTGGCAGCTTGAAAGTAAATTCGAACAATAATCGCACACGAACACGCAATATCCGTAAGCCTCAGAAATATTGGTGGTAGATTCGAGAACCATGTTGTGACTACAGCGTTATTATTCGAATGTTGGTATTTTGTACAGATGGCAAAACTAGCTGTAGGAAAATAGTGTTTTACTTTCAAAGGAGTTAATGAGAGGTAACGAAACTATTTTTGTTAACGGGTAAAAATAATAGGGTAAATGCGCATATTGCCTCATCTGAGGTGCTTTGAAGGTCAAGGTCAAGTGGAGCTGCCTACTTGATAAAACCGCTACAGTATACTTTGCGTTCTTGGATGGTACCATTATTCAGAAAAGAGGGGACGAACCTTATCTACGTTTGGGATTCTTTGGGTTGGAAATTTGCCCACTACGCAAGGGTAAACACTTAGGTACATAACTGTATTTTCCCCTGACAAAGAAGTGACTAGAGCGTCAGCCTATTTTCACATACAAAAACGAGTCTATTATTAATTTAAACTTTATTTCCCTTCTATTAATAATTTAATTTAATTCAATTTCACTAGAAATTAGATTTTTATTAAAATAATTGTATACTTCAAAATTATAACAAAAACATGATAAATAAATTGGCCTTTTCATTTAATGTTTGAAATACACCTAAAAATGTTTTCTAGTGCATCATCATATATTTCAGTTCCATTGTTACTCTAACTCGAAAATGTTTTGAAATTACAATCATTGAATCGTATTTAAATTATTGTGTATTCAGACTGCGATAGTGCCCATTAACAATACGGATACAATATCCGTACGCCCGTATCCGCATTCATTGCTAAGCCGCTGTGAAGAACCTGTATTAAACTGCACTAAGGGATTACCTGAATGCAGCATGGTTTTTATGAGACGTGCAAACCTCAGAATTTAACCTTTTCCATTTTTTTCATAACATTACGGGTTTATCTTCTAGTATTGAATATTTGATATATATACATCTTGTAGCCGAAATATTGAAATTAACGACTGGGTAAAAAAAGAAATTCTATGTAATCTGTCAGTCAAATAATAGAAAATATAAGAAATATATTTTTTTTTACTTCAATTTAACAAGAAATAGCTTAGATAACAGGCATTTATTTTGAGAAGTGGTAACTCGCTACGTCACAGTTTCGTTGAAAATGTATCGCCGTAAATTATTACGAAAAAATTTATATATTTTAATATATTTTAACAATCTACCTGGCGGACAAACCGATAAAAAATTGTCGTTATCCCTATTGTCATAGTTTGCGAGTACTTAATACTTTGGAATTGTCTGCCCCTAACTGTCTCATTGGTTGATGGTGTATTGATCTGTTGATTTCATTCGCCCTTTGTCTTTTTGTGCACTAATGATAGATAAAAGTTTACCATATAAAGAGCATAGTAGGTTATTTTACGTATATAAAATTAAGAAATTATTTTTTCTATTCAAGATATGACATACGAGTATAATTGATTCATAAATATTCACACATTTATTATCATTTTTCATGATTGTGTTAAGAGCAGTAAACAAACTGTAGGTATGTTGATGACAAACGGTCATGTTGGTGTATACTCTTTTTGTATTTCGTTTTTATTCAAGATAAAAATAAGTGGTAATATTTCTCTATTTTCAGTCGTTTCTTTATGACGATTTTTTGAAATCGGTTTAGTTTTTTAATTGTTTCTTTTTCAAGTGATAGTAAGTCAACTCAAAAGTAATTAAAGTTTTATTTAATTAAACCTGAAACAGCGCTGCATTTGACGCTATATTTTTGCAGAATACCGAAGCACTTCTGTGTTCTATGCCAATGCAGTTAGATATGTTACTCGTATTTACTATATCAATTAAATTAAAAAAATATATTAATATTTCACTTACCAAATTCGGGAGGCTAACTAATATAAGTAAGCAGCCCTAGCAAGGATAAAGCATTTAAATTGTTAGCATTATCGTATCGTTTCATATCTATTTAGAAGCTGACAATGGCTTACACGGAACAATGCTATATAGTATTTTATTGAGGCCACAAATCTTCATTTGGTGATATCGGACGCCTGGGCCTTTAATGGCGTGCATGAGAACAAAAACGCCATCGTTTTATAGTGTGATTTACGCGATCCAATAATTGCGGAAAATACTGAAATAGGATTTTATACCGTTTTATTTTTATTTATCACGAAACCATAACGCATTTTCGAAATTTTTCTATTTGCCATATCTATATTTATGTCGTTTAATATATAAGGTGTACTATGATTATATGCCAGGACTTCGTGTCTAAAGATAGATCTTATGTTCGTTAATGTACTGAACTATGGGGGCAACACTGAATTCATGAAAAATAATCAGCTATTTCATACTGTTGGCGATTGTAGGTATTTGTTCAGGTAAAATTCATAAGTAGTAGTAAGTACGAGTAGATCCATCGCACTTGGAGGTAGTTGTATTTTTACCCGATGGCAAAGAAGGGGTTTTGCGCGTATCTTGTATGTATGTATGTAATATTTTTTATTACTTCATATCTTCTAAACCACTAAACGGATTTAGATAGTTAAGCTATTGTTAGTTTTGTATTAGTAGCCCAAGTGTTCTAAGAGGGATAACGTTAAAAAATCAAATATGGCGGCTGTACGATGTCATTATATTTTGTTTTTAAAATAATTCAATTAAATGGTTATGTTTCTCTAGATCTTTTTATATCTATAAAACTTTATACAACAGATAATATGTAGTGGGATTAGAGATCATGGTTTATGTGTATATGACCATAAAACCTTAGATAGAATAAAATTCAAGATTGTGACATATTTATCGATTTCGGCCTCGTTCGATATATCGGACCTTATGCACAGTGATTCCATAAACTACTTTAGAATAAAGCACATTGAAATGAAAGACATCGAAAATTTTATTTATTAATGATATTTTGAAAATTATAAAGTAAAATGTGCCCGGGCACACACCTTCTATTTGCATCAGAATAAGCAACTCAAAGTTAGAAGCAGAAAGAGCAGAAGGAGCAACTCAAAGTTATAATTTATTTGCACAATTCACGGTAAATATATCCTTGTGTAATTAGACTGATTCATAAAGAAAACTTAATCACTAGCATTCAAAAAAGTAATCAAAACAAAATGGCGAAAAAATGGCCTCGTTAAACGATGCACCGGTCAAATTAAATAGTTCCTTTATGCAAACGCCACTCTTTTGATGATATTTAATTAAATCGGGTTGCGATAAGCAGTGCCTCTCAAAATCAAGTAACATATCAAGATAGATCTAATATCCGTATCCTTTTGGCCTTTGCGCTCAATACCCCATATTTCCCGTTTCCTTTTATTATTCTCCTCCATATGTTGCCTGGAAGAGATGCAGTTTAGCAATAAGGTCTCCTTTTAAGTGCTTTGTTATGTAATACTGTGTAAAGTCGTGTTATTTTCTTTCTGTATCGTTTGCAATAAAGATTATATTATTATTATTATATAAAATTATACAGTCTCGAATAAACATTTTATTTAGAGTCAAACGGTTACTGGGTGAGGTGTTAAAAGAAAAATCGCAGAAGTGGTTGTATTTCCAACAAAAGGAAACGCTTTGTAAGATTAGGAGGCGCTATCCAGATTCAGTGTTCATATTTTCGGGGACAAAAAAAATTGAACCTCCGGAATTTGCTTCGACGTCACGTTCTTGTCGACGGCTTATCCAGTCAGGTTAAGGGATAAACCTCTAAGTACGACACAACGTCGCCTTAAATCTTGACAATTCCTTTTACGGCACCTATTTAATTTTCCGAATATAAATATTAAAAACTAGCTATTTTCCCGTGACTTCCCTAGCGTACGTTTGCTTATGTTATGCTCGTATGATGTAGGTTTCCCTAGGTAAAAGGATTTTAAAAATCGGTAGAGAAGTGTACTCAGTGCAAACAAATAACCGTATTATTTCTCTATACATATATTAGTACAGAAGTATAGATAAATAACATAAAATTGTTAGGAGTGCTATTCTTGTACAATACAGCGTCCAGCACAGTGCTGTCGCAGCATTTGAGGTCCAATACAATAAAACCGATTTAAAAAAGTAATAAAGGTTTTATTTGATCGAATTTTTGCTGTATGAGCGCTGTGTCTGACGATGGCAGAAAGTGAGGGCATGCCATAAATGTAATGAGCAACCGTTATCACACACAGAGACTGGTTAATCACGGCAAGTAACAACAACAACGCATGGCAATCTCTAGAAAAGGTCTTTACTTGAGAAAGGGTCTTGTTTACTCATAACAATAAAAAAAAGTATGGATATAAATCGATACGTTAAAATCAAGGCTTCCTTATTTCGTATGTGTTTTACATTATCAAAAAGTGTATATGTTAAAACAAAGCACAGAATTCAAGAAAACTTAATAGCAATTCACAACATGTTAACTGCCTCTATCATTATACTCTCAGGCCGGATGATATTGCTAATTGGGTTTCCAGGCGCCAGGAAATCGTTTAAAGTTAAACTCATACGACTCATACCGCTGACACGAATAGAACATTACTGTAATTACTCGGTAACTACAATGCAGCTTCGCAGTGTTTTCAATTGGATATTGCGAGATCAAGTGGAACCTAGTGCTGGTGCCTTAAGCCAACTTTATGAAGAACAGGGATTCTGAAACGTTTAGCTCCTTAAGCCCCCATTAAGATCCATGATCTCTAACTAATCAAATTCTCTCCTCAAAGAATAAAATGGTTATTGAAGTTTTTATTTAAATAAAAATCAAAGTGCCAAAGAAATCATCAGGCCTATTACATCTCCACTCAGACCTTCTTTATACATGGTTAAGGAGGATAGGCCACGGACCTCCATGGGCCATGACTGACCCTTGTGAAAGTTGCTTGACAACAAAGATCGCGGGCCGCGGCGCTTGTCCACTACGACACCGAATTATCCAAGCGAAAGTTATATCTTTTTAATATTCATGTAACTTAAATCTTGTCCCGAACACCCCACTATCGAATGGTGAGCCCTTAGTGGTTCGCATACTCTACTTTGAGAAACCTTGATGTAGAAAATGTAATCGGCTAAATCCCTGCTTGAATAGGTTTAATTTTATTTTTATTCGGCCATCTCCGTGTAACGATATTAAGTAAAGTAATTTTCTCATTAGCGTTTTCCACGGCGGTTGTTTCAGGGTATTGTATCATTGGTAATGATAATATATTGTTTACTGCAGGATTGAAAGAGAAAGAAACATAGTGGAATCGTGAAATTAACGAAAAACTCTAGAAAAATATTTTATAGTGGTATCTCCTATTTTCATTTCAGCCTTTTTATTTCGTGTTTAACAGGTACCCTATGTCCTTTTCCAAGGTCAACTGTATCTCTGTACCGTAAAATTAGTTCAAAAGACGTGAAAGCAAAACAAACAGTAACTTCCATATTATAAATAATTTCAAAATTAAATAACACGACTGTCAAATATAAAAGAAATTATGTTATGGCTTAGCTAAATGATATGTCTCAAGATGATGAAAAAGCTGGTAAGTTTGATCAAAAGAAATTAAAAAGCTGGTAAAAAATCAAAAAGCTCATGATCAAAAAGCTGGTAAGTTTCTTTCGCTTGTTCTTCTTGTCAGCTAAAAGACGTCCTGAACAAGTGGTAGGGGAAAAAAATTTTTTGGACGATTCAAAAGTGCTTGTAATGGCCTACTTGAATAAAGATATTTTCATTTCATTTCATATGATCGATCGATTGAGGAGCGATGATGTCGTTCATTAGAATGATCGTGTTGAATTTCGTCTGTTTTCAAAACGGTAATTTGACTCCAGAGAAACCCATTGGTAATTTGTGAATGCAAAGAAAATGACACTGCCTCTGAATTACAAATAATCTTCACTGATATGATGACTTTCATCATCATTAAATTTACGATGACAGCAATATCATCAGCTTAATAATGTTCCTGCTGGGGCTCAGGGGGCCAATTCTACTAAATAAATTTTATTTATTTAGTAGAATTGTCCCCCTGGCCTTCCCTATTGATGGAATTGAAGAGGGAGAATCTGCCATGACCCACTACGCGTTACCCAGTAATTAGGTACCCAGTGTTTATTGGTGGGTGTTAGCGACTGCAGTTGCAGCCGGCACCAATTGCTTAACATGCCTTCTGAAACGCGGAGGAGCTTGAGACATAAATTTTTGATCACCCATCCTATAACCGGTCCTTGCTACAGTTGCTCAACAAACGTATTTCTGACCGAGCACGCTAACCGATGTGCCATCGAGCTCCTCTTGCGATATGATTTTAACAAAACGTATAAGAATGATTCCATTTCTTTTTTAAATTTATATATACATAGTATTTTCATCTATACATAGTATGCGTTTGATCTTTTAAACTAGATATTGGATTACAGAAAAACGTGGTTTCCATCAACACAGGGAGTGATTAAATACAGGACTACGAGGGCGAAGCCATTTGCGGAAGGCTAGTTTTTTTTATTTATTTAGTTATTCCGATTAATTACTGTATTTTTATTGTAAAAGGATATCATTGTACATAAATCATTTATAAAAAAAAACAAAGTCATATGTATAAAAAACTGCCGTCTGATATAAGGCAAGCAAAATCTGTCGCTGTTTTTAAGAACAATATTTATGAACACCTATTGGATAAATATTATTTTTGTACAATAATCGATATATTATATATAAATAGAATATGTAGTATATAATACCTAGAAGTATGTATTGGCACATTAACAAACATTTCAGTCCGGTGTCCTTTAGCACAAGTGTTGTCTGGAATTGCTTTTTTCAACAAGACCGCCTTTGCCTACTATTATTAAGAAACTTTCTTTAAAAAAAACATTTTGTGTATGACCAATAATTAGTAACAATATATAATTTTAAATATCTGTCTTTTATTACTGCAAATAATACAGAAATCTATTTAGTTAATTTATTGCTGTACTATGATATATTTCCTGTTGGGTACATCTATTAAATTACACATCCATTAGCAGGAACTGATTTAATCAGGAATAACATTATTGAATATGATTTAATATTATCATTATTCAGTTGCAAATTAAAATTATTATAGTGATTAACGATGGCAACTCATTTACCATTATGAATGTAATGAGTTTTCTAGACTTTCTACAATATTTTCATTTCAATTATCTCTATACAAAGAAACACAACATTTTTCGATCCATTGTGTTCAGGTCAGAGGAGAAATAAACATACTTTCCCATTAATAATATTATATGAGTACAAACTTAATATGTGTTTATTGTGTTCGTTAATGTGATGTTATGTAATTTTATACAAAAATATGATTCTAAAGGGTTTAGCCGGATACGTATGACGAGTCGGCCCCCAAATGGGAATCGATATCGAAACTTATGTTTTAATATCGACTTGATGTTCAAACACGATTTATGTACTTTTCGCGACCGACTTCCGCTTTGACCTTGAGATAGAGAGTAAAATATCCGTATGCTTGACTTTTACTGAATGTGATATATCTCTGAAGCTAATTAAGATAAAGAAGTGAAACAAACGCGAGGTGTTAGGTTACATTACAGAGTATATCACATATATTTTTTTATAATTTTTAGAATAAAAAAATACATTAAAAAAAATAAAAAATAAAAAATTATGTTTTTTTTCTGAGTTCTCTGAGACTTACAATCACGAAATTAATATATGTTATGCTCCTTTGTGTGCTCTATTACCCATAAAAAATGCGTGAAAAAAAAGTTGGTGCAACACAACGAAAAAAAATTATATGTGATTCGCGCCTTGTAGTGTGAGTGTATAAACAAACAAGTTCGAACTTGATATCGCGCTGTTTACTGCATTGTTTGTAAAGCTAAAGTCGCAGTCATTTGTATTGCACAAGAAGGCAGTTTGTGACTCAAATTCTGTCATAGGTATTTTGTATCAGCATTTTGAAATTATTAACTATCGAACCAAATCATTATTAAGTAATAATGTCGAGAAAGTGTAAAAATTGTAACAAGTACCTGTGTAAGATTCCTGGTTATAAAAAAATTATAAAGAATGAAGAAGAAGCTAAAGTGTTTAGTGACTGTTTGAATAAAATTGTAATAGTTAATGATATTTTTTGTAAGAAGTGTCGACTTATCCCATATGTTAACAAAAAAGCTTCTACTTCTAAATGTGCAGCATTTAACAAGGTATCTTTTAGTATAAAAGAACCTGGTGAAGAATTAGCGACTAGAGAAGTGCCGGAAGAAACTTACGTTTATTCTGAAGATTCTGATAACAGTAGTGACAGTGATTTTACATATAAATACCATCTGAGTGATGATTATATTGAAGTTCCATTTCAAAGTGTTGCATCTACTCACAAGTATTGCATTATATGTCAAAAAACAACTGATCTTAAGACAATATGTTTGGAGACACGAATACTTAAAAAACAGATTTTTATACCAAAAGGTGATCGTTGCTGTTCGATGCACTTAATTGGAAAATATTTTTATGAAGATGATTTATTACGTCTCCGCATAGTCTCTAATACTAGTAACATAGAAAAAAATGAATTGACACTATTTTTCAATACGCTGTCAAATAAATCACAGTCATCAATATTCGATAGAATGGACGAATTAGATATGTCTGAAGATCAAGTAAAGACTTTAACTGGATTATCTTGGGAAAATATATTAAATCTTAGATCATTACTTACATCTATGCGAGATACAAGCACACGGTCTGTTACTCAAGCTTTAATTATATTTCTGTTTAAACTAAAGACCGGCAATTCAAATGAAATAATCTCAAATATTTTTGGTTTACCTTACGGCCAACAAGTTTCAGAATATTTCACGCAAATAATGACAAGTTTTGAAAAAGACATTTTACCGTACTCCTTTGGATATAACGCTGTTTCTCGACAACAACTTATAGCGAACACCAGTGATACTGCAAAGAAATTATTAAATATCAATGAAAATCAGCTTATACTAATTGTAGATGGTACGTATGTACGACACCAAAAAAGTGAAAATAATTATTATCAAAGAAGATCGTACTCAGGACAAAAGAAAACACACTTATGTAAGCCATTTACAATATGTACGACGAATGGTTTTGTCGTTGATTTTGCTGGACCTTTTTACGGAACTCTAAATGATGCGTCAATTATGAAAGTTATTTTAGAGAATCCTTCAGGCCTAAAAAAACTTTTGTTACCTAATGATACATTTATTGTAGATCGCGGATTTAGAGATGTCGTAGAGTTTTTGAATGACAAGGGTTTGAACGTTCTTATGCCGGCTTTTAAAGGTAATAAACTCCAACTCAGTACAGAAGAAGCTAATATATCGAGAAAAATTACGAAAATCAGGTGGGTAGTAGAAGCTGTTCACGGTAATATTGCCCAAAAGTATAAACTTTTACATCATTCTCTCGATAATAAGATGTTGCCAAAGTTGGAACTGCTATGTAAAATTATTGGTTTTCTGCACAACACTTATGAGAAAAGACTTAATTCGGATGGTAGTTTAAGTGACATTATAGTACAATATATGAAAAGTAGAATGGAAATAGAAAATACTTTAAGTCAAGAAGTACAAAGTCAGCGTTGGAACCGAAAAAAAACTACACTGAAATGTTTAACGGCATCTGAACTACTTGATTTTCCACGTTTGACTGAAGATCAGCTCAAGATTTTATTCACAGGCTCATATCAATTTTCACAAGCTATATCTTACTTGGCCGAAATAATGGACGATCAAATTAATCTCTCAGTACAATATGTGAAATCAGCACCTAATATCATCAAAGCAGAAGTAAAATCAAGACATATAAAAAGAAAAGTCTATCGAATTTACATTCACTATATTTCCGAAGGTAATGACTACAATAGTATTCTTCGTTATTGCTGTGATTGCCCCAATGGCGAACGTACAGTGGGATGCTGTTCTCATGTAGCAGCTATTATTTATTATCTATCATATGCACGATATTTGTCCAAAATCGTACGTCCTGCTGAGGTCCTAACTAAGTTATTTGCGACTCAAAGTGTTCCGATTGTAATTAATTACAACAGTGACGATGATTAATATTTTGTTTCTTGTATTTTGATTGACACGAAAAAGTAATAATAATAAGTATTGAACACTGGCTGTTTTTTTTTTTCATTTCTTTTTAACTATTATCCCATCTCTTAAGACTATTTACTTATATTTTAAAACAAGTTGATGTGAAATTTCGAAAAAAAAAACCAATGATGTAATTTGCACCTTATAATACAGGGGTATACACCATAAGGCAGAAATCACATATAATTTTTTTTCGTTGTGTTGCACCAACTTTTTTTTCACGCAATTTTTATGGGTAATAGAGCACACAAAGGAGCATAACATATATTAATTTCGTGATTGTAAGTCACAGAGAACTCAGAAAAAAAAACATTTATTTTTTATTTTTTATTATTTTAATGTAATTTTTTATTCTAAAAATTATAAAAAAATATATGTGATATACTCTGTAATGTAACCTAACACCTCGCGTTTGTTTCACTTCTTTATCTTAATTAGCTTCAGAGATATTAGCTTGTTGTCGTAACAACACATATTGCTAGTAATATTTTAAAATAAACTACTTACGAGAAGCTAGTTCAGGTTTCCGGATTCTGAATTAATAATTTAAAGTTAAGAACGTCTCTAATTGTAAGTAACTTAAACAGGTTTTCGTTCCTGATCTTAGCTTTTTTAATGATCGTAAAATCTTAAACGTAAAAGAAACTTTATTTGTTGAGAATAATCAATTGTTATATTCTAGTTTTCTCAATTCAGAAACCGGCTATTAGTATTCTGTAAAAATACATCGTCAAACTGTCAAACCTTTTCTTTTTTCTTTTTAGTTTATTTGGGTTAACAAACAGTTTCACAATGAATTTTAATAGCTAAGTATATAATTTACATTTAAGAAATATTTAATTGTGAAACCAACACCGTGAACCATGGGTAGATTTCAGAAGTTGAGAGTTAAACAAATGAATAGTATAAAAAAAAAAATGTACTCATACTAAGTGATATGCCCAACACTGATATCGTTCAATTTGTTTGTGATTAATGTTTTAAACGAGCCCACACTGGTTGCAAATATGTCTGTATCATTAAAATCTTAATTATCTTTTGAAATAGATTTTATTATACTATTGCAGATTTTTATTAAAGAATAACTTATTGTATCAAAAAAAAATAAATAATATACTTTCTTTTAATAAAATAGGTATAGATATATCTTTATTTTGCATCTTCGTTATAATCCTTAGGATATGTTTCTTTTATTATTTATCATACAGAAAAGGTATTTTATATTTTGTTTACTTAAAAAAAAATTCTTTCCTTTGTGTTTTCACAACTACCAGAAAACAAAAAGAGCATTATCCCAAAGTCCGATTACATGTTAAGCGTACGCTACTAGGTCGCTAGGGTGCAGTAACTCCATCTACAATCGTACGGCCGGCAGACGTGTACGTTTTTACTAGAGTGGTTTCATCTGAGATTATAACGATTTAGTTACGCGAATTACAAAGTTCGTTTGAAATAATTTCGCGGTAACTACTCTTTTACAAAGTTAAAGTGTCTCGCTCTACAGACATGCAAATGAGACGCGTGTTCTAATGCCACATAACTTTTGACAGTTTTGAACTGAATTTTGCATTTACAACCCGACTGGGTTACGAAGGCTGAATGTGTTATTTTTTAAAAGTTAGGTTAGGTTAGGGTATTGTTTTAAAAAGGGTTTTTAATAAACATAATTATTTCATAACAATAATAGGGGATTAAACAAAACTTTAAATATAATATTTTATAAAAGTGATTTAACAGTGTATATTTTTTAGACGTTTAGGACTCATCGCAGGCACATTTTAGCGAATTATATAAATAGTAAGAACCCATTTAAACACGTTGAATTAAAATTGATTATTGATCGCCTACCGACCATACCAGTATCGATTAGGAAAGCTAAGTCCATGAATATATTTAAGGAACTCATTAAACAATATATATCTGACCATTTAAGTATGCAATTTGTATAAATAATATATGTTTATGTATATATAATGAATAAGGTATATTTATATTGTGTTTTCTTTCTACATAAAATTTAAAATAATAAATATAATTCTGGTTATATTATATATGTACACCATCCACTACCCCATTATTATAATATTATTATTAGCTCATTTTAGTTTAAATCCATCCCAAGGTTGCCTCGAAGTGATCACTTTTAATAATAAGGCCGCCATTTGTACGTCTCCTTTATGCAATTGAAATTACAAGTGTTATGTGTGTGTACAATAAAGAGTATTCAATTCAATTCTATTTTATTCTATTGATAAAATTTTATCATTCAAAAGTAGATTAGGCGAAAAGATAAGAATCATACTTCAAGCTAGCTTAAGTTTCTATAGTAGTCTTGCTATCGAAACATAGAAATGTAAGATAAACGTATTTATTTAGTCTTTAAAACCAGAATTAAAAAAAATATAAGAAAGCAATTGTTATAGTATTTGGAATATTTATCCGATTTAAACTTGGTAGTTTTTTCTTCTTCATTTTTAATAGAAATGCAAACGCTTATTGAGCAAATTGTGATTGCTCAAATTTTGAGCAAAGTGAAAGGTTTCAGTTGTTCTTTTAAGAAGTTAATATTAAAAATTGTCAGACAAACACTATTGAAAAGAATAAACGTTTAATATTACAAAATTCTTATTTCCACATTCTGAAGCTCTTCCGTTAGAAATCTTGTGCACATTTATATCACGTGTTCTTCGTCTATTATCTTGTGATAAAGAGCATAGAAAATAAGACAGAAGAATAAATACGACTATAAGTCAAGGAGATGGCGTGTAATACGCTATTATTTTCAAATATAATTATTAGAAAAATTCACTCGATTTTCGTTGCAATTGTGATTCCAAAATTTATAAATGACTAAAGAAAAAAGACTATATATAACGAGAAGAAATCGAATACTGTTAAATTAGAGCTTTGTTATTGGTGGAAAATATAATTTCAAGTGTTGGATTTTATCATTTAGTTTCTTTTTATAACAACCGATTTGATGATTTGGTTCATGTCTGACGGAAGAAACACCACGTCACTTAGGTCGCGGACCGTCTGAACTGACAAATATACTTTGGGTATTATATTAAGTATAGGTTCTTACCACGAGGTCAATAGAAACATTATTGATGATTAATGATTTTCTTATAGCTTTTATTTTATTTGACAATAATATATGTTTCTTCATTTTGCGGACTGTCGTTCAATTATTTAAATTGAAATTACTCATTTTACTCCTATGGTTATGAAAAAAAAAATGAAATGATATACCCATTGTAACTACTTTCAAAATCAACACAGCTACTTGTCAATCTTAGTAGGGCATTAGCAAGGCATTTAATAAGAGACTACACCCAGACCCGAGACAATATAGAAAAGTTATTTTTGTACAATGACCCGGCCGGGAATCGAAATCAGGACCTCAGAGGTGGTGACACCTTGAAACCGGCCTACGAACCACTCGGCTAATCGGTCGGTCGTCATAAATTTCAATTTTCTATCCTTAAACCTTATTTACAGCTTATTTAACTTCATGACTATTATTACGTTATGGGAATTTAAAAAAGGTATTAAAATAAGTACTTTATTAAAATATATGAAGTTATGTAGAATTTATCAAAGTAAAAAAGACAATTTTTTAACAGCAGTCTACCTATTGTGTAGGTAGACAGTCGATAAAATCACAGAGTAGATACCCATATTAAACTAAAGGCTCCATTACGATAAAAGTACATTACAATTTACCAACGTGTTTGATTAAAATAATAAACAAATATAGTCAGATCAATGCATTACGATTCTTTTCATCTGAAAATCGATTAGAAAGATAATAATAATGTCTAATAAGAATTGTGGTTGTCTCGAGCCACAATTAAGGATAGGTTTCTGTGAAGATATGGAAAGTTTCGAGTATGAGTTTTAAATATTGTACGAACCACAGAAATGTGGTACGAACATAATAAAACTTAATGGTCTATTCTATATATTTTTACATAGTATTAAGGACGATAAGCTTCTTACTTCAATTTACTAACTATTATTAATTTTATTTTGTGAAATAGCATAGATGTATAGAAATTTATACTCAGGGTCAGAGTAATTAAAGTACGTTGCCGGGGTAAATCTCTATTTTGTTAAGGTTTGATTCCCATCAACAAAGCGAACGTCGCCACCGTCGCAAATTGCGGACTCATTGTTTGCGACGAACAAATATTCACTAGCGTTGTTTCCTCACCACACAAAGGAACTTCATTTAAGGAAAGCAAATCGTTATTATTGTTTTTCTAAATTATTTGGAATTTAGAACGTGAGCTTGATTTCGCTTATATTTTAAGCAGTTTTACAGAGAATTTCACATGGGTTATCAAAACTATATCACTCTGAATTTCTATGTGCTTTGGAAGGCACATTAACATCCGTATCTATAGTCGATTTTAAGTAATTACTTAAGCAAATATTTTTAACAAACAATCAAGAGTTTAATTGAGGTAAGAACGGTTTATATTAAGAATACTATTATTTACAGTTTTTGTTTTATTCAAATTCTCGTCCATGTGGTTTAAAAACATCTGCTTAAGTTATACTATTTTCTTAAGTAATTACTTCTCTTGAATATAGATGCGAGTGTAAGTTTATTATTACTGTTCCCAGTGGGCCCTCGTAGTGGATTATTATAGCCTTCTCTGAAATATAGTCGCGATTATGCGATTACATCTGAGGGAAGGCCTGTGCTGTAATATATACATTTGTAGGCTAAGCTTGACGAACTCGAGAACGCATTGTCCATACCCAAATGTCAATTTCGATCTAGCGATTCTCGAGTTTCTCATGCTACGCATACTGGTAGAGCTGTAACAGTGTGCCGTATCACCGTTTATTACGTCCTATGTTTCAGCATGCAAACTTTTTGTCTTTGATATTCAACACCATTTCTTTTTATTATTCATCTTTCGTAATTTCAAATTTTGACTAATCAAATATGCTCTTTATGAATGTCAGTTCGTAAAAAATCTTCAGTTATGAATATGTTATTGTACTCGTAAATTGTAACTAGCAGCCTATGTAGCTCAAATTTAACGTGCTAAAGATGAAAACTAAACAAATAAACAATCTTTGAGATGAATAATGATTTCTAAATGTAATTTTATATCTATATAAAATATTACTACAGCTTTATCACGTCTGTTATATAAAATAAAAAATATATAATAGAGTTATAATGATGTTCCGAAAGCTCTTTCGTTTACGTAGTAAACGGCTCCTTTGAAAAGAACAATTCTTATGAATATATTTTTTTAAGATCAAAGGTCTCTTTAATAGATAAATAAACAGGAAAACTTTGTTTTATTTCGCTAGCCTTTTAAAAAAGAAAAACTTAAATAGATTTATTTTAGAGGCATCTAATTGTTTTTATTACCCGACTTCAAAAAGAGGAGATCATAACTATGGCATGTATGACATACATACTCGTACTATGTAATTTCATTTAAATGGTACCTACGACCGTATTGTGTTACGACAGAATCTGTCGTAACTAACCTTTCGTATCGTTTTCATTCCTTAGATGCATATCACTAATTTTGCTCATACCGATATACTTTTTAGTGTTTTCCATTTATATTCTTTACTTGTTCCATTCTTTAACTGTGGACCTTCAATTTTATCCCTGTAACCATTAAAATTCTGTAATATATACTTATCCACACCTTTACGATCTTTCATCCTATGTTTTTGCCTACTTATACTAATGTAAACCCTTACCTGCAGCTTTCATAGTTTTACGTTATACATTTTATGAATTCTAATCATATTAAAGCAATTATTTTTATAATATTACACAATTTATCGCTAATTTTAATTGTTTTGACAGATTTGACATGAAAGTTTTTCTTCGTTGCTATATTTGATACTCTTCATGAAAATTGACTCATTGTTTTTCAGTTTTAGGCATTGAAACTCCGTAGTTTTTGAATTTTTAGGGTTCTAATTTTATCATTTACTTCCAAATTTGAGTTCGTCTTCAGGTATATAAAGCCTCGCCCAAATAGTTCTGGATCACTTCAACGGCAACAGTTGCCCAAGTTAGCTTTTTGAAGCTCATACGGAGCTAGTTAAATTCTTAAAAGGCCTATTTCCCGGAGCCGACTGCCCCGGGAACTCTTCAAAGTTACGGTCTCAAAGTCATTTGACACCATTTTGGCTGTAATTAAACATCAATAAATAAATACTAACAGTATTCTACTAAACCTCCTTCACCACCTTCAAGCTTGGACGGAAATACTTTCTCCTGAAGCTGTCTACGAGTCTTCATATGGAGGCCTGAGCTGCTGATCCGTTCTGGGCTACGAAAGAACCATCTGCTCGACACATTGAGAGACGCGTCGTTGAGAAGGCGCTCCGGAACTTCGCCGTTGACCCACGACCCATCACCAGAAGCCTGCGTTGACGACGACTATTTCTACGCTGACGGAACGGAACTTCACCGCTGACCTGTGCCCCAACACCAGAACAGCTTCGTTGACGACGGCTATTTCTACGCTGACGGAACGGAACTTCACCGCTGACCTGTGCCCCTTCACCAGATCACCGACACTGACACTCTCACTCTCACTACTTCACTACTCACCTCATCAGTCACCTTGTCCCTTTTTTTTATTAATTGTAAATAAATTATTTAATTTACCATTTTTTAGTTTATTTATTCTCGTTTCATAACAAACCATATAGGTTTCATTCAAAATTATGTCATTTTGTTACGGTTATATTTTAACGTAGCTAAAAAGAAAGAGTGATATCTATTGTCCATGCCGCATTATTATTGTATCTCTTTTTTAAGTCTTTTGATTTTGACTGGCTAATTTGAGCAAAAGCATCGGCGCTGCGTCATTCATTGATTGACTGAATGACGAAGGGTGGTAATTGTTAACTATTGCACGATTTAACGCACGAAAGCATGTGTGCTTAGGAGCGCCAGATAATAATTTTTCGGTCACCCATCCTAAGAACGGAGTTTGTGGAAGTTGCTTAGCTTTCAAAATCATTAATAAAATCCATTAACCACTGTACTATAGATCTTCTCTTTATTATATAACTTTTAAATTATATAATAATATAGCTTACAATTTCTTGAGACGACCAGTCAAGTTGAATAATTAACGTCATTCGCTCTCAACCGGGAAGTCACGTAAACTGTTCTGACATTTTCTTAACTGAGAGTTTAGAGTAGAAAATAAGTTTAAGATGGGATTTCGTTCCAACTTCCTCTTAAGATATTTAAAGGTCGCTTATGCGTTTGTTATTTTAATTGTCCAACAATAACTTTTTAGTTTTTTATGAGGTCATGACAAAAATTTGCAAGAGCTTTCTAAAGCTTGACATTTCAGTATATAAAGTACGAAAATCATAACACACGTTAAAGGTGCTTTAAAATACTGTAAAATTAGCAAAGAACTTATTCTTAATATAAAAAGTAGACTATTTTGCTCAATTTGCACAATCGCCCAACGCGGCGACTTAACCCACTTCAGAAATTGATCTAAAGATGCGTTCCGAAAAAGAGTTTCGCAATGTTTGATAATTAATTTATTACTAAATAATTAATAGTATATTCATTAAAAACTCACAATTTCAGTTAATTGAACAAACATTGGAATTTTATTCGCGCACTAAACACTGAACGATGTCCCTTAGTAGTTTAACACACTGAAATGTCAAGGTTCAAAATACTCTTTCACATTTTTGTTGCGAGAAAAGAAGTTACTTGCATTTACAAAACATGTTTATATACTTTCAAATCGTAATGTCAATTACTTCATTACATTATCTTTATTATTTAATTAGGTTATTTAGTTTATTTACTTTATTTGTCTAAGTAAACTGAAGACGAAGAGATCTAGCCCGTAGTATACGGTAATATATTTTTTTTTGCTGAAGTCTTGATGTTCGACGTTTTTATCGAAAAATGCAGGGAAACAGAAAATACTAAAATATTACCGATCTATAAGAATTATTTATGACTAGAATTTTCTTTCGGCATCTTGAGAAGCAACATACAAATATATAATTTGGGTAGGACAAGGGTCTTATTTGTTGGTTTATGTAAATTGCCGGGAAAATACTCAATAAGCTGTATATAATACATAGTAAGCCTTTATCAACACGGCGCAGTAGCGCCCGCCTAAGAAACCGATGTCAACCCGCGTCTTTACTGTCACTGGCCTAGTGACACTATTGTGAGCCCCTTAGTACACGGAGGCTGTAATTCATTAAACAATATTCAAGGGAAATGCACCTTTGTTTATCACGAAACAGACTGTTGTCTATCATTTAGATATCCCTATTAAAATTATTAACGGAATTGTGTTTGCTTTTTGCCTTACCATCACCAGTAACGGGCTTTTGTCGTTGTATATTCTAAATATTATAAAAAGGTAGATATTTCAATGAAAAGTAACAAGTACTAATAAATGCTTGAAAAATTCGTCAGTCCTGTTAGTTCCTGGGTAGCTCAGTGGTTAGAGCAGTTCGGATTTCGAAAGATCGTGAATTCGAGTCCCATCTCAGAGCATCTGGGAGTGGTGGATTTTTTAAGCATTTTTGCATCGATTTGTACACTCTCGGCAAGTCATCTCGCACACAGAACATATATTAGTATTACAAAAACTCATCCAAAATAATAAAACAGTTTAATAGGTAAGTACTAGAATTAACTACTATATATGTGACGATATATATATGATTAATTTTCTCTTTTGAAATGACCTTCACGTTGTTTACAAACAACGTATATACGAAATGCCAGATTAATTACTTTGATCGTAACTATAACTTTGATTAAGATCTTAAATATAATAATAAGTTACGAAAACTAGTTAAGGTATTTCGGAACTATATTAATTTAACTTATATCAGTAGCGGTTTCTCTCATCACAACAATGATGTGAAACTATACACTTGTTATTGACGAACGAGTCGTTCAAAAAAGAGTTATTTATCTGAGATCCAATCAAATATGTATAATTTTAAAACACTATTTGATTCACAATCCATTAAAATGGCTATTTACTAAGTCTAATAGAACTTCAAATGTCCACTTGAAAGTTAGAAATATAGTTAAAAGTAAGAGATGCATGCTCTGGTGATTAAGACCTGTGAAAAAACAGCGGATGCAAGTATGACGAAACTAATAATACGAAACTAATAATAACTTTGTGCATTGACATCTAGTTGTACAAACATCCATTAAGATTTTATGACGACTTCAAGCTCCAATGAATGTTCTAAATTTGAAAATTTGTTAATTTAATGTAACTGGGTATATATCAAGCACCATTCTCTCGGAAGAAAGAAGTCCCTCATATGATTGACCTTTTGTACCTTAGTTTCTAAATTATGTTCTGTATTGTAATAATGATTTTGAAATAAACTTGATTTGATTTGTTATTAAATTATTCTCGTAACGAAAATTATTTTAAATACAAAGTTTCTTTACATGACATTTCCTATTACATTAATTACAGTCAATCACTTTGATGTTTTCGTACTTGAGCAAAGAGGAAAATTGATATTAATTAACATCAAACGACTAAATTGTTTATGAAATTCAAATGAATGCTCATTACATTACTCTGATATTCCTTTATGGTGCTTACTGATGTATACTTTTTCATATTTTGTGAAAGAAAATTGGAAGGTCTTCGAGAATAATCACGTGATAAGTGATTCCGATTGATATTTTCATACGTATGTACCTATATATTCCAATTAGGTTCAATTGATCCATTTGATCTGATTGATATGAAATTGAAACGTCTAAAAGTTGTTTCATTTATGGATAGTGCGCGTAAAATATAAGAAATAAATAAATAGGCATTAAAGTTGAGGATAAAATAAATAAAGGTGTGACGTCATGTATCATCGTAATTTATCGATTAAGAAGAAAAACGTGTTTTATATTCTTAAATACCTGACGGACAAACAAACAAAATTAGTCGTTACCTGTAGTTTTTTTTTTTTGCTATCTCAGAACTTTTAAGTGCGTGTAGCAAGTTAATCGAAAGTCGGTGCTAGTCATGTGCTCAGATAAAATCATGCGGTTCAAATAAAATATGTGTGAGATTAGATTACCTAGCAATTTTGTTGTTTTGTTTTAACAGCACACGTAGCATGACGCACGGTGGCATTGTGGATAAGCGCCGCGGCACGCGATCGTTGTTGTTAAGCAACTTTCGCAAGGGTCGTTAACTGGATGGGTGACCAAAAATTATTATCACGAGTTACTCCATGCTTTGGAAGGCACGTTAAATCGTTGGCCTCAGCATTTGCAATCGTTAATAACCTCCAATCCACATTGAGCTAGCGTGGAGGGTCATGGTAAAAGGGTTGATGATGATGATGTTGCATTATTAATTCGATAATCTCTGGTCCACTCAACTGTCACTTTTCTCGGGTGTACTTGTACGATATCTCATTCTCAAACGTAAAACGTGACATTTGGTGTGGACAAAGCGTTTTTCGAATATATTAAGCTACGCTTAGCGAAAGACACCTAGTGACATATTTCGATGATGATAACTTTCAAGAGTATTAATCAGTGTTTCTTTGTAAGCTTGAAAAAATAGCATTCCAATAAAAAATCTTAAATCATGTCCAGCAAATTCTGAAAAAATTAAACAGCATCGTAATTTTTGAGAAATTATTAATGGATTTTTTTGTAATTGGGTTTCTTCTAAAAATTCTCAACATTCGAAATCTTGTACTCAAATCCATAAAAAAACATCAGTCGATTAATAATCTATAAAACTTGAAACTATTCTGATTACCGTTTACCCTTATAATAGTTGACAAAGTCATTTTGCCAATTAATGGAGAATTATGAAAGGTCCTAAAAGCAATTAAATTATCCGTATAACGCGGACGCCTTGACTTTGCATATTAAATCAAGAGTGTGTTTGGTACATCTAACTTTGACCCGGGAGGGCTAGTTTGTTCTCGCTGTTTACCGCCTAACCACATTCCAGCACTATTGAAAATTTAATTAGGTGAGTTCCTAGGTTAAGAACCGGAACGTTTTATTTAGAAAACGGTAAGGAAGAAATGTAAACTGTTTTCCAACATGTTAGCAACACTTGTGGTTTCTAAGCGCAAGTATAAAGAAATATAAAAATATGACCTTAAAAGGTGTTTTATTAAAAATAAATCAAATTGAAAGACTTCACATCTCCACAGATTGTAAAGTTAATACAGAACATGTTAAATATTTTATGTTTTTTTTAGTCTCTCTAGTATGGCAACATCTCGGTCCGAACGCTTGGTTGGGAACCAGTGTGGATGCATACACTTCGACGCCCCGAACAAGGTCACATACGAACTTACCAAGGTCGGATCTCTAACCACTAACTGTATTGATGGTACTTTAAATAATAAATTTTAATTTAAAGCAATTTAAATCTTAAAGTATTTCTGTGGTCTGAACTTTTAGCTCGAAATTAAAGACTAAAATTTCAAACATACCAAGTGACCAAGAAGGACAAGATAATTTCCACATTACATTAAGAATGATATAAATTATACCTCTTCCATAATCTATTTATTAAAAGAGATAGAGTTGCGTATTCTGATTATACTATTGAAATAAAAAACCGTTTAAGCAATTGTTTTGCTCGATAGGTAATGGACATTATAAATAATAAAATATTTATTATTTTTATAGTTTTTATCACATTGCCCTCCCATATTGGGCAATTTTCATACTGTGCGGGTATTATTCATAATGCCTGATGAATCACTTTGTCCGTAACATAATTAACATTTATTACCATTTATTCAATTTACGGCGAGTTGCACAAGCGTCCATTAAGGTTTAATGACGTTTTTCAGCTCTAATGAATGTCAATTTTGTATGGGCAATGTTTCTTTAAACTAATGACAATTTTAATGGACGTTTGTGCAACTGGCTGTGACAAGCACTTGTGAACGTCGATAGCTAAACGGTTCGCAAATCTACAGTGATAGACTTGTACTGAGAAGAACCAGCAAGAAACTCAACAAAGGTTGCTTTTTTCTCTCCTTTTTATTTCATATAGAGCACTCCATTTCAAATTAAAATGTAACTCTATTAGAATATGAAATTATTTAAATTAAACAAAATATTACATAATGAGATAACACTTTCGTTAATCGATTAATATATCGCGTCAAATTAATTCATTGATAAAAAACTACTAAAATATCTTGCTTAACGATAAGGAAAAATATTAAAAGTACAGATAAATGGTAGTAATATACCAATACAATTCAATTTACATGATTGTCGTATACGTAACTTACGTAGAGAGGCATGTAGCGCGACTTTGTTACATTGTTTTAGAGAGTTATTTATCTGAGATCCAATCAAATATGTATAATTTTAAAACACTATTTGATTCACAATCCATTAAAATGGCTATTTACTAAGTCTAATAGAACTTCAAATGTCCACTTGAAAGTTAGAAATATAGTTAAAAGTAAGAGATGCATGCTCTGGTGATTAAGACCTGTGAAAAAACAGCGGATGCAAGTATGACGAAACTAATAATACGAAACTAATAATAACTTTGTGCATTGACATCTAGTTGTACAAACATCCATTAAGATTTTATGACGACTTCAAGCTCCAATGAATGTTCTAAATTTGAAAATTTGTTAATTTAATGTAACTGGGTATATATCAAGCACCATTCTCTCGGAAGAAAGAAGTCCCTCATATGATTGACCTTTTGTACCTTAGTTTCTAAATTATGTTCTGTATTGTAATAATGATTTTGAAATAAACTTGATTTGATTTGTTATTAAATTATTCTCGTAACGAAAATTATTTTAAATACAAAGTTTCTTTACATGACATTTCCTATTACATTAATTACAGTCAATCACTTTGATGTTTTCGTACTTGAGCAAAGAGGAAAATTGATATTAATTAACATCAAACGACTAAATTGTTTATGAAGTTCAAATGAATGCTCATTACATTACTCTGATATTCCTTTATGGTGCTTACTGACGTATTCTTTTTCATATTTTGTGAAAGAAAATTGGAAGGTCTTCGAGAATAATCACGTGATAAGTGATTCCGATTGATATTTTCATACGTATGTACCTATATATTCCAATTAGGTTCAATTGATCCATTTGATCTGATTGATATAAAATTGAAACGTCTAAAAGTTGTTTCATTTATGGATAGTACGCGTAAAATATAAGAAATAAATAAATAGGCATTAAAGTTGAGGATAAAATAAATAAAGGTGTGACGTCATGTATCATCGTAATTTATCGATTAAGAAGGAAAACGTGTTTTATATTCTTAAATACCTGACGGACAAACAAACAAAATTAGTCGTTACCTGTAGTTTTTTTTTTTGCTATCTCAGAACTTTTAAGTGCGTGTAGCAAGTTAATCGAAAGTCGGTGCTAGTCATGTGCTCAGATAAAATCATGCGGTTCAAATAAAATATGTGTGAGATTAGATTACCTAGCAATTTTGTTGTTTTGTTTTAACAGCACACGTAGCATGACGCACGGTGGCATTGTGGATAAGCGCCGCGGCACGCGATCGTTGTTGTTAAGCAACTTTCGCAAGGGTCGTTAACTGGATGGGTGACCAAAAATTATTATCACGAGTTACTCCGTGCTTTGGAAGGCAAGTCAAATCGTTGGCCTCAGCTTTTGCAAGCGGTAATACCCTCCAATCCAAAAGGGTTGATGATGATGATGTTGCATTATAAATTCGATAATGTTTTGTCCATTTAAATGTCACTTTTCTCGATATCTCATTCTCAACCGTGAAGCGTAACATTTGGTGTGGACAAAGCGTTTTTCGAATATGTTAAGCTACGCTTGGCGAAAGACACCTAGTGACATATTTCGATGTTGATAACCTTCAAGAGTATCAATCAGTGTTTCTTTGTAAGCTTGAAAAATAGCATTCCAATAAAAAATCTTAAATCATGTCCACCAAATTATTTCGTAATTTTTGAGAAATTATTAATGGATTTTTTTGTAATAGGTTTTCTTCTATAAGGCTCAACATTCGAAATCTTGTACTCAAATCCAAAAAAAAATCAGTCGATTAATAATCTTTAAAAACTTGAAACTATTCTGATTACCGTTTACCCTTATAATAGTTGACAAAGTCATTTTGCCAATTAATGGAGAATTATGAAAGGTCCTAAAAGCAATTAAATTATCCGTATAACGCGGACGCCTTGACTTTGCATATTAAATCAAGAGTGTGTTTGGTACATCTAACTTTGACCCGGGAGGGCTAGTTTGTTCTCGCTGTTTACCGCCTAACCACATTCCAGCACTATTGAAAATTTAATTAGGTGAGTTCCTAGGTTAAGAACCGGAACGTTTTATTTAGAAAACGGTAAGGTACGAAATGTAAACTGTTTTCCAACATGTTAGCAACACTTGTGGTTTCTTACCGCAAGTATAAAGAAATATAAAAATATGACTTTAAAAGGTGTTCTATTAAAAATAAATCAAATTGGAAGACTTCACATCTCCACAGATTGTTTAGTTTATACAGGACATGTTAATTATTTTTTTTTTTAGTCACTCTAGTATGGCAACATCTCGGTCCGAACGCTTGGTTGGGAACCAGTGTGGATGCATACGCTTCGACGCCCCGACCAAGGTCACACACGAACCTATCAAGTTCGACTGGTCGGATCTCTAACCACTAACTGTATTGATGGTACTTTAAATAATAAATTTTAATTGAAAGCAATTTAAATCTTAAAGTATTTCTGTGGTCTGAACATTTACCTCGAAATTAAAGACTAAAATTTCTAACATACCAAGTGACCAAGAAGGACAAGATAATTTCCACATTACATTAGGAATGATATAAATTATACCTCTTCGATAATCTATTTATTAAAAGAGATAGGGTTGCGTATTCTGATTATACTATTGAAATAAAAAATCGTTTAAGCAATTGTTTTGCTCGATAGGTAACGGACATTATAAATATTAAAATATTTATTATTTTTATAGTTTTTATCTCATTGCCCTCTCATATTGGGCATTTTCATACTGTGCGGGTATTATTCATAATGCCCGATGAATCACTTTGTCCGTTACATAATTAAAATTCATTATCATTTATTCAATTTACGGTGAGTTGCACAAACGTCCATTAAGGATTAATGACGTTTTTAAGCTCTAATTAATGTCAATTTTGTATGGGCAATGTTTCTTAAAACTAATGACAATTATAATGGACGTTTGTGCAACTGGCTGTGACAAGCACTTGTGAACGTCGATAGCTAAACGGTTCGCAAATCTACAGTGATAGACTTGTACTGAGAAGAACCAGCAAGAAACTCAACAAAGGCTGCTTTTTTCTCTCCTTTTTATTTCATATAGAGCACTCCATTTCAAATAAAAATGTAACTCTATTAGAATATGAAATTATTTAAATTACACAAAATATTACATAATGAGACAACACTTTCGTTAATCGATTAATATATCGCGTCAAATTAATTCATTGATAAAAAACTACTAAAATATCTTGCTAAACGATAAGGAAAAATATTAAAAGTACAGACAAATGGTAGTAATATACCAATACAATTCAATTCACATGATTGTCGTATACGTAACTTACGCAGAGAGGCATGTAGCGCGACTTTGTTACATTGTTTTCTTAATGAAATTCAGGATGTTATTAGCTCGAGTGTATCGCGGCTGCTTGCCGGATACATGGCTCAGGGAATTCTACTACGGACTTCGACTTTTCTTTTGTTTTATTCGGGCAATTAATATTTTAGCTTCTTGGAAACAATGTTATGAGTCTGAACGTGACTTCGTGATTAAGTTGGCATTATATCTAAAATTAAGCAAACGCACAGCTTGATTACGCAACTTTTTTAATTGCGAAAAGTTTGGTTGTAAGAAAAAAATATAATTCTTACGTAATAACAGTAGATAACCTACTAATATTAGAAAGCCGAAAGTTTATAGATTTTAATTTACGACATTTTTTTATGCTTTAGTAAATTACTTGGCAGACTTTCATAAACTTTTAACCTCAAGAATTTGGTTACCTGTACAAAAAGAATTGCTTATACACTTCGAACAGCGTGTGTTGCCAGTGATGACTTATGGAAACGAGACGGTGTCGTTCAATGTCACCCAGCGGGCAATGAGAGAGGAATGCTTGATGTTTCTATATATGTTTTTGATTTTTAATTTAATTTCATTGACCACATTGTAACATAAACATTACATTAGGCTTGTCATACTGTTTTACAAAGTATTGTTTAAAATAGTATTAACAGTACATTTACAAGAGTAAATAATATATAATTTAGAAGGATCCAATCACGATAGATTAGAAGGAGCTGAACTCACTTTGCTTCCACGTCACATATATAGCTAGAAAAACCGATGGCCGTTGGGGCGGTAAAGTTTGGAAAGGCTTACCGGACGACGCTCAGTAGGTAGGCTCCCCCGCCGCCCCCAGGTGGACCGACGATCCTATAGAGGTTGCGGGAAGCCGCTGGAAGCGGGCAGCGCAGATCATTTCGTGGAGATCAATGAGGAAGGCTTATGCTTAGCAGTGGGCGTCGATGTTGTTGTTGATGATGATGATGATCGAAGATGCTAAGTCCACGAGATCATTTAAAATCCTCTTGCAAAGAATTGCTTAAGTTATCCATATTTCCTAAAATATTAATATCAAGCTTTGTAAAAATCAGTCAAATATATCGTCTAAAAATACTTTGTTTTTAATTTCTATAGTTGAAATAAGCCTTAATGACATAAAAACAGATACCACACCACTGCGACTATATACCACAGTCATAGAGTCTATAATCCAAGACTATAACTATAATCACAGATAATTACACCTTATGCTTTTATAATACAATACAATTTCAAACATGTTACTGCACATATTATTATGTCGTACATCAAATCATGTTAAAATAGAGTTAACTATAAAATTACGGCTGCTGTCCGTACCTATTTTATCTTAATGAAAAATTTGAAAAGTATATCTTGTATAAAACAGGGGAGTTCAATGCCTTAGTTGAACATTAAATCTGCTAGTGAGGCATTTAAGTAATTTTCGCAAAAGCCATTCGTTGAAAGGATACCCAAATATTTAGCTTCTAGAGTTCAAAATGCATTAAGTCGTTAATAAATATTGCAATTGCATTAATTAACCCGATTCAATTATTGTATAACATGATTCCTCTATGTATAAGAGATTATATGCTTTACTGTTCTGTAAAAATAATCAGTGTCAATCGAATCAAGAACAAAGCGCTGTTGGACCATAGGGGTTCATACGAATAAAACCTTTATTACCATTTAATAAAACCTTTTTTTACAGAATTGCAAGCTGTGCTGTAGCACTACAAAAATTATTTGTAACCAAGAAGTTTAGATATTCTTTATATTGAAAATTCTTGTTCATAACATTATTCCTTATTATAAAAAGTGGACTAAAGTTAGTATTTGCTTTAAACTAACTTTAAACTTCTTGGTTTAAACATTTAGCCGCCTAAAGCATATTAACAATGCCAGAAGAGAAAACGTCAAATTCAGGCGTGTTGACTTATTTTGGTCGGATATTCGTTTAAGCTTGTGACTAGAGTTAGTATTCATTTTATAATAAGATAATACATATGGGTCGATGATATAAAAAAAGTTGTATTAAAAAGAGATATAATATGACACGATGACGATACTATGTTTGACAGATATCTACCATTTCTTGAATGGAAACGATGTTATCGAAATAAGAATATTTTAATTATATAAAAATGTATTTTTGTGATATTATCAAAATGACTGGACCATAAACTTCAATTTTAGTTTCTTTATACGTTACATGATTTCAAACTGAAATGATTGGCCATGTGATTTTTCAACGGAAAGGGAGACAATCTGTTTTTGTTAACAGGTATTAATACTATGGAACTGTCATATAAATTGTTGTCCGTAAAGTAATAAAAAGTGAATTCACAGTTTAAAAAAAAGTTTTAATCTTTATGCTACTGTACTACATATAATTATATGAAAAAGAGTCCTTTAATAGAAACATTCTGTCTCCAGTTATTTCAGTGCTAAAGTCTTATAGAAAATGTTTTGTTATCGTTTCAAAATAAACTTGTTTAATTTAAAGTTGCACTGCTAGTTGAACTGTTCACAGTAGACACAGAGTAAAGATTGTGTACGAGGGATCCGTCTTTATCGGATCCTTTGTTTATCTGATAAATCTCGAACCTAATATGGAGATACTTAAAACATTGCCTTGCATTATTCAGGCAATCAGACGTTTACCATAAACGGGATGATGACTGTGTTAAAAAAAATAAATTATATTTAGTCTGTCGGTCAGAAAACAGAAAAATATTAGTAACGTATTTTTTTTGCTTCAATTAAATAGAAATGGCTAACATAATACACATTAAGTTGAGGAGTGGGAGCTGGCTACGTCACAATTATGTAGAAAAAGTACAAAAATGTGAGTCATGCGAAATTTTATTTAAATGAAGGTATCGACATAATCTATTGATTACGCAAAACATATTGTTTAATATTCTTTAAAATTTGCCTGATACTCCTATCATTCCTATTTATAAGACAGTAAGTACATACTTATAGCCATAATAGTTAATATAGTGAGGTTTCGATAGTGGTAATTAATTCCTTTAGGTGATAATTTAGAATCCTATCGGAACTATTGACTTTCTGTTTATCAATGCATCATAGAAGCATTGCATCACGTGCACGGATGATGCATCCACCAGTAATAGTGCAGTTACCTTGTTATAAAACAAAGGGCAGTCTCGCGGCATTTTTTAGGATCTTGATGTAAAGAAGTTTGGGTTACCGTTCGGAATAACACTGTTACTGTGACTATTATGTTGTTTGTGATTTATTAATTATTTATAGTACAAATAGTTATTAATGTGATCAGATTATTGTGTAGTATACAGAGTAGCTTACACTAGTATACATCACACTACACTAATGTTACACTATCGAAGAAACAAAATAGTGTTTAGATCACACTTATTTAATCGCTATTCACTAAAAAAACGTGGGCATACTAGAGTATAAATATAACGTATTTCAATAGAATTCCCTGAAATGAAATTCTTCCACCAACGTGTATCTCAATCGGAGATGGTTACCTTGACCTCAGAAGATCGGTTTCATAAGCCGAAAATTTTCTGTAGGTGAGTTTTGGGCTTGCTGAGCATATATATATGCTATATAACCAATTCAGTTTTAATATCAATAATTATCTTCATACTGTGCGTAATTTACAAAGTAAATAACACCATTTTGAAGACATTATATATTTATGATGCAAGAACATCTATAACTATCTATCTATAACTACTCTAAATGTATGAAATATGTTTTATGTTATCCTCAATACAACATTTTAATAATATTTTATATAAACATATTTATATTTAAAAAATGTTTTTAGCTCTTTGTGTGGTCTTGGGCATTTACTTACCTTTACCTAGTAAGTGTCTGATGCCCAATTTCACTTACGAGTCTTCCAAATCTAAGGTCTAAATTTTGATTCATTTTCAAAGGTGAATGAATGATTAGAAGCTATTTCTAACAACTTTAAATTCTTAAAATTAGAATATATTATGATAGGCTATGCTTTATTCTGAGCTACTGAAAATAGGTATAAATTATTGTACAGCCCTTGGCTCGCAAATGATCTCTGACTTTGTTTTAAAGACAATTGTCTGTTGTTAATTTGAAACGAACTGTATCTGTATAAGAATATATATCGTAATTCCTATTCTGCAACATCTCCCTGAGCTACTCAGCTTGTTTAGAAAACTGCGCTCCAGGATATCACACCTAGACGAATTAAAACTTTTCTATTTAGGAAGACTGTTCAGACAGCGTTCACGAGACTCTAGCGAGGCTGCAATATAACACACGTTGAGCTGCAACTTTTCTCGAATAAAGTATACTACGAGAGAGCTGGCAAAGCTCTGTTGTACGTGAGAAGCTGCAACGCTTTATTTGGACCTCAATAAATATAAACAATGTGAGGTTTCTGTGGGAACATTATAAGTAGTACAAATATGTTTATATAAATAATCTTTTACAGCTGTTAATAATGATAACAAATGAAGACAAGAGTTTTAATACGAAATATAATTCAATTCAAATTCTCTGAGAATATTCAGGAGCTCTTTCTTACATTTGATTTTATTTTAATGTAACATCATAACGTTGTTTTACCGTTTTATACGCCATTGGATCTAAATCGATCATATCATTGACTAGCATTTATCATTACCGCTTTCTAATAGGTAACAGGATTATATTTTACCCATCTCTGCACTACATCACAACGACATCCAATAGTAACCTTTTATGTTTTAAGGGAAAACAAAGAGCCCCATCGCCTATAGCTGCTGTACGTCAGTATCTATCACGATAATTTGCATACAAAAGGTTCTAGACATCAGCCATCGGGACCGAAAGGGGTTTAATTAAAAATAAACGGTCCGTATATCCTGCCTGCCAAGGTCAAAATGATTTTATAGCTATACCAACTCAATAGTTCACATGTATTCACATGTATTAGCTTTTAAAACTAATATAAAATCTATATATATATATATATATATATAAATTTCTTTCGTTACTGACTGATTGACTGACAGACTGACAGACAAAGTACAGTCGAAACTACTGACAATGAGTGTAGAAAGTTGAAATTTGGAATGAAGATTTCTTAGGGAGTGTAGAAGATCACTAAGAGAGGATAGTCTTTTAGTCTTTAGTCGCACGGCGGGCTTTTCCGCAACTCGACACTCTGTGCCTATTTTGCGTGATACGGGGTGGCATCAGTCCTGCCACCCCAGCTCCTCAAGGAACCCCATAAGTTCCCGAACTCTGCCACATGCCTCTACTAGTGTCCTTGGGTTACCTAGATATGAAGCCCTTTGTCTTGATAGGCCTCTGCATTCCAGTATAACATGGGCACTTGTCTCTTCAGCCTCCATGCAGAATAACCCATATTATAAAGGTGTTTGTTAAAGTTTCCATGTCCAGTTAGTATACCTACTATTTGCCTTAGAATTTGTCTGGGTAATTTGTTCAACTTACGTGCTAGACGTAGGTCTAGCTTCGAAATTGCTTCTTTGGTTTGCCTGCAGTCTGCCGTTTGTGACCAGTATTCATCATGTTGTCGTAAGCTACGTTCTCTTACCCAGTTTCTGAGCTGTCGAAATGGGATGGGTATAATGGGTTCTGGTCCGTTTCCTGGGTCTGGGTTTCCTGCTGGACCCCTCTCTAGCCAAGCAGTCTGCTGCATCATTACCCCTCGACCCACTATGTCCCTTGATCCATTGCAGAGTCAATTTGTTAAACTTACATACCTTCGCTAATTTACAATGGCATTCGTGTATTAGACCTGATGTCATTATATTGCTGTCTAGAGCTTGTAATACTGATACACTGTCAGAGAGTATACGGATATTCTTATTTCTCACTCCCCGGCATGCAATTACCTCAGCAGCCTTTATTATACCCAAACATTCTGCCTGGAAGACCGTGTTGTAGGTGCCCAGTGCCGTAGATATGTGGATATTTAGGTCCTCTGAGAAAACACCCGCACCTGTACCTGAGTTAGTTTTAGAGCCGTCTGTAAAGACTCTTAGCTCCTTGTGGTGGAAGGAATCTGGTGTGTCCTCGTAGAGTTGTATTTTGTATTTTTTGTCAAATACGTACCTTCTGGGAATTAAGTCGTTTATTGCCTTAAAGAATGGGAATTCTTTATAGATGTTCTTTAGAATGTTAGTGTGCGGAGTGCCATCATCCCTCCACAGCCCCAACGTGTTTAAACTGTGTGGCGGTGCACTTGGCCTCCTGTTGTATGAACAGATGTAAAGGTCTTACGTTGAGTATCGCCTCCAGTGCTGTAGTCGGCGTAGTCCTCATGCAGCCAGAGATTGCGCAACATGCGCGTCTTTGAAGGCTTTTTAGTTTATCTATGACTGTTACCTGTGTGGTCTTGGTCCACCAAACAATCGCACCGTAGCTTATGATGGGCCTTATGAGTGTCTCATAAAGCCACCTGGTAATATGTGGAGCTAATCCCCATTTCTTACCTATCATCCTGCGGCATTGCCAGAAGATGATGCTGGCCTTTGTGATGGTTTTGTCTATATGTGCTCTCCAGTTTAGTTTGGCATCTAGTATAACACCAAGATACTTCACCTCACTGGAGAGATTTAACTTCATGCCAAATAGTTTTGGCAGTCTATGTTCGCCCAGTACCCTCTTATTAGTGAACATTACTAATTCAGTTTTTGCAGGGTTTACCTTTAGTCCATAGTCGTTGCTACCACTTTTCAACCGCCTTCAGTGCTGTGCGTGTGATGTGACACACTGTGTTTGCAAACTTGCCTGTTATTAAGATAACTAGGTCATCCGCGTATCCTATTGTTTGAAAGCGGCGGTTATTTAGATTGACGATCAGGTCGTTGACCACCACGTTCCACAGAAGTGGCGAGAGAACTCCCCCCTGTGGACAACCTTTAGTCGCTAGTGCCTTTAGCTGATGGTCGCCTTGTAGTCTTATTAGTCTGTTACGCAGCATATTGCTTACCCACTGTGTTATGGTATCCTCCACACCATGAGCTGCAAGAGCTTTGGCTATGCTGTCGAAGCTGGTTTTAAGAGAGGATTTTTGGAGATTGAAAATTCCACCCTGAAGGGGATGAAAGTTTGTATGAAACTTCGTTACCACAAGTGCTAGGAGTTTCAAATTTTGCATGCGGGTGTTTTAGGACGTAGGCGCTCACTAAGACGGAATTTTATGAAATTCAACCGCTTAGAAGGTGTTCTTTATTTTAAAATTGTAATAGATTGTAATAGATTGTAATTGGCTTATTTATGTTATATTATATTAAGCTTTCCGCCAGCAGCTTCGCCCGCATGGTCTTGTATTATACATAAAAACCTATCTTTTGAATCACCCTATCTATGAAAAATCGCATCAAAATCCGTTGCGTAGTTTTAAAGATTTAAGTATGCATAGGGATATAGGGACAGAGAAAGCAACTTTGTTTTATAGTATGAAGTGATTAAAATAAAATAAATTTTAAATCTATACATAGTGTAAAACAAAGTTGCTACTCGCTGTCTTTACGCTGTCATCTTTTAAACTAGACAACGGATTTTGATGCGGTTTTATTATATTAATCAATATACAGAATGTTTCTTGAGGAAGGTTTATATTTATAATAAAGGACCAAAAAATAAATTCAAGCCCAAATATTCAAATTTGAATAATGCCATGATCGGTGAGTCGATAATCCTTTGATATGCCCTCTACTGGCAGCAAATTGTCTCTAGTAATTCAAGCGACCGAATTCTATAGCGTCGCAAATATCCTATTTGACTATCACAATATTCATATCCGTATAAAATATGGGCAATCCGGGAATTAAGTGATAGTCTGAGAGTCAGCATCCATTTTACATTGAAGCAGTACTGAGCTGCATTATCTGGAATCAACTTAAATCGTTGTGGAGCAAGTGAGGCAGAGTGGAGCAGACTGTGCAATGCAGATGAATGTAGATTCACACTCCATCAGACTGTGAAAATAAATTCAGTTACCACTGAATTTCCACGAATTTCTATGATTAATGTTAATAAAAAACCTATTAACCTCAGGGTCAAAACGACACGAGCTAATTTCTTTGTATGGTCTTGGTCTTTTTAATTTTTCTTTTTATCATCATAAATTTGAGAATGACTTTCTGAGCCTACTTAAACGCTTTACTAGATTATCTTACTTATTGGCAGCAACGGAGCCAGAGTGGCAATTATCTATGCACTAAATCTTAAAAAACGCCTTTACGTCTAGTGTACTACACAAAGCTGCCTTATTCCACACTACACAGAAGGTTTTTTTTTACATAGTAAAATGCGATGCAGTTCCACTCTCCGTCTTTTGAAGTCAGTCTCATACGAGTACACCCGTTTCAGAGTTGAGTATTCAAAGTTAAGCACATGTCAAACTGTACTTAAACAGTTTTTTGTTTCTGATTTTAGCTTTTTTAATGATCAGTAGATAGCAGTTTGATAAAAAAATTGGACTTTTTGTCTTGTGAAAAATAAAAGCTAAGTTTTTCAGAATAATCAATTGAGATTTGTACTTTTCTCAATTCAGAAACCGGCTGATAGCCTATGAAGACGATTAATAAAAATAAGGCTCCACTTTAGAGGTATGATAATAAAACAGGGTCGGAGATGACAAGATATCTGTGTTTCTAATACTCCTTCAAAGCCACGTTGATATAAATATTGAACTAATGAAAAAAAGACTTATCAATTCATGTCTATATCTTGTCAGGCTTGATATTTTCTCACTTGCAGTTTCACTCAAAACATAATCATGTTTCAAATATCAATCTCATCTCTTCATTATGGCATCAAGTTCAATTTAATTTGCTCTAATACGTAATCAGTTCAGTGAAAAGCCTTTGAACATTAATATTGGAAAAGTATTAATGTTTTATTCGATATATTCTACCAACTCATCCATCTGAAAACCAGCAAATTCTGCTAAATTGATTGGCAAAACCAATTTCGTGAATATATCGAATACGGACAAAAACATATGACATCCAATTTCCTTCGGGAAACTTTAAAACAAGTTCTACGTTAATATAATATCTTCAAAGTGGATTTTTAAGCATTTGTCTTTAAAGATATTTATCAGTATAGCATTCCTTTTGCAAAATTTATCAAATATAACAATTTAAGATGTTTGGGTGTAATATTTGTAAAGTACCTGTCTCAATTATCTTAGTGAGACAGGCAGATCTTGCATAGTTTTATATATAATATTAATCTAATCAAACATGGATTGTGGGAATCTAAGATACATGACATGTCTGGTTGACAAACATATCCATTCAAGAGCTACAAGAGTTTTATATGTTTTCTTCATGTATATATTCCAATTTAGACAACCTCCGTAGCCTAGTGGCTCGTACGCTAGTTGCACTTTTATTTATGTTTTAATAACCTAATAAAATAGTCTGTAACACTATTGATTGCCCCGAGTTTCTTTCATTATTGAACTTTAATGTGCCAGGAAGGTATCTTTGTTTTTTTTAGACCCATTCACATTCCCATTTCAAATACTAATTGTAGCCAAAATGCCTTATTACTTCGTGCAGTCAAATGCTTCAATGGTTTGTTTAGATCTATTTTGTTCGAGTTGTAACTCAGCAAGACAAATTATTCTAAAATTGCTCACTTTACCGAAGAGATTTTTATTACTTTTTCCTTAGATTGACATTGTGGTAATATTGGTTTGTGTCTTATATAATATTATATTATATTATAGTTTGTATCTATATATGTGAATATATAATCGGTTCATTGTTGTTTATTATTGTTTTTATTTAATATAAGATATCTGTTGATTAACATTTGAAAAAAAAACCGAACCTATTTTTCGTTAACATTAAAAAAGCACAACAACTGGTGAGTCCCATTATATATCCAAATACGTTATTATATTATAAAAATTAAATAAGAAATTTGCCAAAAATATTGATTTAAATACGGTGTAACATTCGATTCGTACAAGCGGAATGTGCCACAACTAATTTGATGTTTCAATTGCGTTTCCGTAATTTATCAACTTACAAAACATCGATGTGTTAATTCGGTTATTTGTTCACGTGATTGGGCTACGTGTATTGTTTTGTGGGACCGGTGAAAAAGGAATACCACACACCGCGCAGTTCGGTGTGAAATACGGTTAGTTTGCTTTGGTGCTGAAGCAATTTCCTTGTGCAATGAGCCGAACGAGACTACCCTAGGGTGGAACGCACCTGATAGCCCTCCCCGTATCAATTTTATATAGCGAAAACTAATTTAAAACTTTATGTCATTGAACTGAAAGAAAAATATTTTTATTGGAGCAAACAGTTATTATTCTGAGCAATAAACTATACAAACTTAGACTGAATCAGTAATTGATCATCAAAAGTCGAATGCAAAAATAAAGACCGAAGGAGAGGATTTAGATGGATTTGTAGTGGACCCATTAAGTAATCTATAGGTGATATCGTAATTTATTTTATGTATTATTTTACGAAAAATTAAATCGAGTCTTAGGTAATTTTCAGCACTTTTCTATAAGATAATGTTATTATTATAGTGTTAATGCAAAATTTATCGAAAATAATATATCTTATATTTTCTCTTTAAATTATTTTACCTCAGAGTTAATGTAAAAATGGTGCATATATGTCTTAATGTCTTAATTATTTCTAATTACCTGTTCATACTTATCGTTCACCTCAACAATTTAATAAGTTATAACGTATAATAATAAAATAGGATAATAATGTTATAATGAAACATTTTCTCATATCCGCAGAAGCAAGCTCCGTTCCCTTGAACACGAGAAATATACTAATACAATAAGAATAAAGAGATTGCCCTCAAGCTTATCCCTTATTCTTACCATAATAATAAAACTAATGAATACAGCTGTTAATTTTTGTAACTTCATTAGAGAACGAGTCATAAGCGGCTTAAAACTACGAGTTAAGACTGTAAGTTAAACTCTAATTAACAAATTTATAACTATTAGTCTGTTGGTAAATGATTAAGTAAAATTAGGGATTTAATTAAGGATCTGAAAACTTATGGATTGTGAATGAAACAAAATTCCAATACAATGTATAATAAAATGAAAATCCGCTACAATAAATTGCTGAACTGAGAGTCGCAAAAGATTAACAAATCACACGACTTATCTACACAAAACGGCAATAAAATCAAGTTTGTTGTATAGGAGCCACCTTTACAATTTATTGTATATTTATTATATTTTTACTATTTGTTGTTAAATAGTTTAGGTTTCATAAGAGACAGCCTGGTGACAGACGAAAAGACAGACAGACTGACTGATAGCGAAGTCTTAGTAACAGCATCCTATTTTACCCTATGGGTATGGAATCCTTAAAATACTAAGATAAGATAAAAACACTTTATTGTACAATACACAAGAGAGATAAATAAAAAGTAACTTACAAACATAAAAACACTTGAGGCGTATGCGTTACAAATAAATTTTAATAATGTCAATAGAAATATAAATATGATAATAAAGCTATATAAAATTAATAAATATATGATGCTTAAGATAATAACAAGGCAAAATTACAAATAGCTTTCTGTTCATCTGACAAAAAGAACTTCGCAACTAAAAATTTGAAAGACTCCAGCGTTTAGACGAGTCCAATATTCTCAGCGAACAACGAAAAAAGTTATTTCTGGTATATAAAATGCTCAGCTTTTTACAAAAGCCCTTTGGGTATATGCCAATTTAAGAATATAAAAATCAGCCAAATTATTTACAATTATTTTTTAGTCGTATAAAATGAGAGTAATAGTATAATTGCTGACTGAAAAATATACGTCAATATACGAGATAATCAATTTTATAATAACTAGTAGTAAATCGGCGGTCGAAATTCAACCATGAAGTTTGAAAATAATTAAGGTTTTCTATAAATTATTTTTATTATCAAAGACATATTTCTCATCGTCCACTAATTCACACTGGGTCCGTTCACCTGTTTGACTCCATTAATCATGCGCCTCCCCCTTTACCTCGCCTACTTTTTTAAAATTGTTTGGCAATCAGTAAAACTTAGTTAAACGCACGGCGGTTTATATAATCTTTTATAGGATAGTTCGTGTATATATAATAAAAGTGTAATATATAATAATATAATAATAGGTTGAAGAAAAAATTTCTTTGCATTTCATATGAAAATTCAAAATATTTTAAATAAATTCTATTTACATTTAAGTAAAGTATGTAGGTACCATTTTGTTCGACAACTTTTTGCCACCGTGTCGGTAGGAATATGATCCCGTTGCTATAGAAATTTTAGGGCTTGTGATAAAAAAACCGCGACAAGTGGTTTTAGCCGTAAATAATTCTGAAGAGAACGAAACAGGTGGAAATCTGAATGTCAAGGTCAGGACTAAACGGTGAAAGTATTAACACCAGCAAACTCTCTTAATTTTTGCTTGTAGCAAATGATGTTTGAAGTCAATGTTATCATGATGAAAAACCACACCCTTTCTATTGACTAATTCTAGCCACTTTCCCTCAACTTCTTCCTTTAATCTTATCAGTTGTTCACAGTAGAGTTCAGAATCGAAGGTCCTACCTGGCGGTAATACCTCATAATGAATAATGCCTTTCCAATTCCACCATACACGCAGCATCATCTTGTTACGAGTTAGCATGGGTTTCAGTCTTTGAAAACTGACCGACCTTTGACCACGACTTCTTTGCACATTCTTGTCGTATGTACTTTTTATCACCAGTTATTAGTTTTTTCACAAATGGTTCGGTATAATTCCGCCGTAATAAAGAATCACAAATGAGTACACAGTTCATTAGGGTTCTTTTAGTGAGCTCGTGAGGTACCTACCCAAATATCCAACTTTTTTGTGCACTCAGGTTTTTTAAATGCGCCAATACTAAGTCTATAAAAGTCATATTTTTTTTTGAGGCTTGGATTGCATTTTTATCATTATTGTAATACATCGAATTTCTTATTTACATTCACAAATTTTGACAGTACGAAAAACAAATGAAAATCACACATTTTTCCAATTTGAATTCAGAGTTATCTTCATTAAAATTTAAACTTTTTAATGATACTGAAACTAGCCAGATTCAAATGGTATTGCTAAAAAGATTTAATTACAAATTTATGCATACTATATGCGAAAAGACTTTTCCCTCAACCTAATATATTTTTAAGTATTATTGTAAAATAATATTCTTATTTTCTTTGCCATATAAACTATATATGCCAGTTTCGTACTTTACACGAAGGGAAAAGAAATTGTAAAAAGAGGTTTAAATTAAAATAAGATTGTTATTATTATATTTCATCTATTTTGCATTCACAATGTTATATTCTTTATGAAAAACGCTTAAAAAATCCACTTTGACCCTGGAACTCAGAGTCCCACCTCAGATTGCCAGGGATAAAGAGGATTTTTTAAGGATTTTCCATTAACGAGATTATATTATCAAAAATCAGTTGAAACAATTTTTGACGCTTTATTCAGTGCTCTAATCCGTCTCTATCGATCTCATCGACTGTCCTCCTGAGTTCGTCCCGTTACCTCTTCAACTTTATTCGTCAATTTTACTCTTAAGTGATGTCATCGCAGAAGACTATGTTAATTAGTTCAATTAAACTTGCACGAGGTTACATAACGGCCGGTACGCGAACTGATGCGAAATTAATTCAGATTATAAAAGTTTTGAATCATGCAAACTCGTTAGGGGTGCGATTATTTCCTATTTTACTTATGTATGAAGTTGGAAAATTACTATTATATTTGGAATATTACTATTATTTTATTTGAAGTTTTTATAACAGTGGCCTTTCAGTTTACATACAATTGCATACTTTATGTTATAAAAAATATTAACAATTACATTAAACATAGTCATTTAAACAATTTTAATACTAGAAACAAAGATAAACTTGTTTTGCCATCATGCAGGTTAAAGAAGGTTCTATCAACATTTATGGGACAAGGTACTACAACAACGAAATTCCTATGGAAATTTTAAACTTACCCTTGCCTAAATCATATTAAAAATAGTCTACTCAGTAAAGGATATTATACTGTAAATGAATATTTAAACGACAAAACTGCTTGGTGTTAAATATGGCTTATTTTTATGTATATAAAATTATTTATCGGTGAGCTTATTTGAGTAGACACGTGATTCGATTGGCGTAAATACTGTTTTTCTTTTATATTTTCTTATATTGTAATGGAAACTGACTTCATATTTTAATGAAGTCATTTTTCAATCTTGACACTCTGTATGAAATAAAATAGGGAGGAAAAAGCAGCCCTTGCCGAGTTTCTCGCCGGTTCTTCTCGGTACAAGGTCTCTCGTCGTAGATTTACGAACCGGTGGCGTAGCTCTCGACTTTCACAAGTGCTTGTAACAGCCTAGACTGAAAAAATAATTTTGATTCGGGGTAATTCTTATTTGTCAGATACTATATTTATAGTTTTACTGGGAACTATTATAAATTACCGGCATTTTCGTAAACGTTATATGGATTTAATAGAGAATATTTTTAGCGTAAATTTCCAGGTAAATATTATTTATAAAGAGTAACTTGTCATATTTCTATTGCTATTGAAAGCATTTAAGCTACTTTTAGTAACTATACATTCTATTTTATCTATAATGTTTATTTATTTATTCAACAAAGTTATATGTTGTTATGCTGTTTAGTTGTTTATATCATTGAAAGTTTTTAAAAATAAGGTAAAGGAGCATTACTTATCTGTCACTTCATGAATATTAAATTAGGCTATTGTATGTTATATATACGATATATATAAGGTATTTTTATTATTTTTTATTTTAGACATGGTATTCGACTCCAACGCGTTATGACAAAGAAGTGTTCCCAACCCATTTACTATTTCAGGATAATATGTATTTTAAGCCAAACTGATTGATGTTCTCCCAACCTCAGTAATGTGGTATGGCTTTAATATACAAACGGACTGGTATGAGTATCGTTTATCGAGTTCTAGTTTCACCAAAAAGTTCTCATGTACCATCAGACCAAACTTTTCTAAAACATACATTTTAACCTTTCGTCTATTATAGTACTTTCATGTCATATGTCTACTACTAACTAAAATAGTCATCCCTACAAACATATAAAATCTATGCCTACAAACAAGGCAACTATTTATGAGACTCAATAAAATTAGCCAAGAACGCCCAAATAATTTATTACACTACTTGTCTACAACATTATACCCCATTGTTGTGCGTTGCGTACTCCACCCAAAGCCCCATAATTAATGCACTGTCAGTGAACATAGGTAAACGAACGAATATTTCATACTTTGTATTGTATAAATACTTAAGAACCAAATTGTTCTGTGCAAGTTTCATAATATACGGTTATACTAGTAGTTTAGTGTCTGTCCATTTTAATCAAGCAGTTCGATTGCGCTGTGTTAAGCGTATTTGATCTATGATTATGGAGGCGTTGTAAAACCGACCTTTGAAAGATAAATTGTGTTACTGTTGGTCCATTAATACTTACTTATCCGCTCTAGGCCCAAGCGGTAGGCTTTGGTACTTTCTTGCTAATTCTATCAAAGAGAAAACATCTGTATCAGCAGCGGCAACGTTAATAGACTGAATATGATATCCTTTTTTAATTTTATAATGTCTACTAGTTGTTTACGACTGCCGAAAGACCAGCAGTTTGATACTTCATATCGCATGCGTTGACTTGTTTTGGTCGGATAAGGTATTAGCCTGGTATTATATTTAGTTCTAGTTTTATTATGAAACGGATAGTAATTAATATTGTAATGAAAAATCACTTTATAGTTTACTTTATATAGATTAGCGAGCCGCTGTTATAGCTTTCGACTTTCATAATTTCAACTTATTTAAAACGATTGTTCGTCCGCAACTAGAATACGCCACACCTATTTGGAATCTTTTATATCAAAAACATGTGGACATGCTAGAAAATGTATAACGAAAAGCCAGTCATACGATCAACTGCTAGACAGGTACAACCTGCTGAGCCTGCAAGATAGGCGAACACTTCTTGGCACCATGGCTATACACACCATCTGTAATAGTAATAAGTTTGATTGTGTGGAGCTGAGCGACAAACTGTGTTATGTGGTACCTCACACGGTGTTCCGGCGTTTATACGTGTGCGTGCGTTACGAGTATTCTACACGCCGCGGTGTTATACGCGTGCAGGTGAACGCGCGCCTTTATGTCGCTTGCTCGACACATTCAAAAATCCGTTTTCTCATGTAGACATTTTTGCAAGCAATACATATCAATTTAAAAAGTTAATTAGAGAACAACTGATTTCCTTACGCACTCCTAATGTAACATAGATTATCATATTAAACTTGAACTACTGTTTTCTTGATAATTCTTTTTTTTTTTAATGTAATAACTTAATTTTATAGACGCTTTGTTTTATATCGAGTTTAACACGACTTAGTAACATGTGGATAGCGGTGTGGGTTTCACAATGACCTATACATTACCATGTATAGTGTTAACCGTTTGTTGTCCCAAATAAAATAAAATAAAAAGAATGAGTTTGAATTCTAATTATTCATCTTTCATTGAAATAAAACAATTATCAATTCGATTAGAATTTTTTTACGGTGGATAGTTAATTTGTCTTTGTAAAACGGGTCCATTAAATCTGGCCAGTGGATTATACCGATGACCCGGTGTTCTTAACTAAATCCATTACTCTTGTTTAACGATGCAAAGGTGTCTAATTTGTATTCGAGTTGGCCAATATTGGAGACTGAAACTTTGGGATACGACATTGATGACGTTGAAGCGGTTGCGTTGTTATTTTATGTTGGTAGAGATTTAACTAATCACTTATCTACTTAAAGAGATGTATACTTTTGAGCTACGTTCAAAACAACCTGCCTTATGCAGTTTATTGCATTTCCATGCATTATTTCGTCCACATCGATTAACCACTCCAATAAAATCTGCAGATGCCAATTGCTTACGCTAAATCTAAAATAGTCACGCTCTACCGCTCACGCGCAATCTACGCGTGTGATCTGAACGTATTCAAGCCAACTTTTGTTAAGACCACTGTTGTATTTAATGCTACAGTGTAACGCGTCAACATATCGTGAAAGAAAAATTCAGGTTAGTTTCACATTTACACTGAGGCCTGGGACCCTCAGTTAGTCGGCCTGTTCAACGTTGGCAACCGACTCTACGGTTAGTTGAACGCTTCAAGAAATCGATAAAGATATAAGTACTGATATTTACTACTTATAACTAACATCTTTATATGTGGTTACATAAAGATGGAAGATTAGGATTAGAACATTACTTTTCGATATCTGTTTTTTTATTTGTCTCGGGTCACAAGGATTCCGGCTACTAGTCATAAAGAAAAAAAATACCTAGTAGTACATTATTCAAGTATTAACTATAGGTAATAAAAATTAGCACTTTAATGAAGAACGCAATATATAGTGTGTATGATCTTAATTTGAGACGGACGTTGTGTGCATACATACGCTGGAATAAACTTGGCAAATATTTTGTATGTGTAAAATAGAATCTATAGAACTTCTATTGCAAATATAAATGCATAATGATCTAATTATTCCAAATGGCCTTTAAAACAGATACCTAGTTAAAAAAAAATAAGCCCAAATAAACTATTATAAAAATTGAGAAAATTATTTGATACATTTGGCTAAAATTACTCGATAAAATAAAGACCCAGCAAATGTAGAACTGTAGAAAATTAAAGTTAACGTACCTACATTACTAAGTAAATAATTGTTACATTATATTAACTGGCACCGTTTATAAACAAAACTTAAAACCGTTGTTTTAATATTACTTCACTTCTGGACATTTGGGACTTTCTGATTTACAAAGTAACTATAAGAAAGAGTTGAGCAAACGAAATGAATATTTGCCATGCCCGCATGTAGTTTAAATTGCGTTTCCTTTGAGTGGGCGCACAAAGACGGCAGATTCGAACTTCAACTGACGGGAAGCCTTGCCAACAGCCTTTTTCAGGCAGTTCAACTTAGAAGTGCCGCCGCGAATCAAAGGCGACAAAGTTGGCAATGAATTTGGTAGTTACCTCTTCTTGGACTTTGTGTGACTTACCAAAATTCATTGACTATTAACTACTTATTTTAAATGTATTGTAATATAGCTATTAATATACCTAGGTTGCAAGAAAACTTCAAGACTAATTTATGCATATAATGGACGTCCATTAAATTTTAAAAATGTCTTTAAGCACTAATGGTTGTCAACAATTTTAATGGAGGTTTGTACAACTAGCTGTTTGTCATTTAATTTTTACGTAGGTATATAACAACAAACTTAAAATAAGTTGGTCGAATATAAAATGATCGGCAGTGACTGGTTAAAACTCTTTTAATGTTATTAGGTAATTTAAATAATATTTTACTTTTAAGATTAGTGATATAATAAAAATATGTGTTTAAAAAAACCTAATGTTAACGTTTCGTGTGTATAAGTGTTTTTTACGAATGTAAATTATTTTTTAATAATCTTTTATAGCCCTCTGTGATAATAATATCTAATGCAAAGCTGATAACAGGCGATCCCTATTCTAACAACATTCTGCGCCAACCACGAAAATATCTACCAATAGCTTTATCAGATTTTATTAATATCCCGTTATTCGAGTGAATGAGGCAGCTCCCGGATTGAGGAAGTTGTTGGGATTTCCGCTCGTGATAGTTGTAATTTTTCTACGTAACATAAAAATACTTTAGCAAATATATATTCAACATTAATTTACACGTCAGTTGGTTAATCGTAGTAGGTAGTGAGGTATTTCCACAATCAAAACTATCTAACAAACAATAGTAGTCTCAAAGAAAAATGCTTAAAAAATCACTTTGTCCCAAGCACTCTGAGATGGGATGAAATTGAAATTTCGCTTACCGGATGACTGTTCTAACCACTGAGCTACCCAGGACCTAACAGAATAGACCAATTTTTTAAACACTTGTTACTTTTTCTCTACGGGCGTACTTTTTTCATCAATGCTCAGGCAATCTACCCAAACAGCCGAAAGAAATGTTAAACTTTCGATAAAGATGAAAATTTCTTCTAATTATTTTATCATTAAGAATATTTTTAAATAAGCATGGTGAATACAAAATGATCAAATAATAATAAATAGTTGGTAGTTTATCTCTATGAGGTCGTATTAGGTATGAAGAGAGAAGAACCAACGTTACTGACATTGCTCGAAGAATTAAGACTCATAGCTAGAAGACTCGATGGCCGTAGTGGTGGAAAGGTTCTGGAATGGCGACCGCATACCAGACGACGTGAACATACTGGTAGTACAGCATGTGTATGACACTTGAAGGCCTGTTCTAATTCTCCGAAAAAGAAATTTCGCTTATTTTCAAAACGCTATCACGTCTTCAAAGAAACTAGGGAAGAAACTAAACAACGGAGGTGGATCTGACATGCACAAATAATCTTCACGGATTTGTAAAATGATCCCTCAGGTGTCATGTTAATTTGTAGGAGCAATCTCGAATCACATTTGATATTGACGAAAACAGCATATAGACTTTGTCTTATATCATGTATAGATAGATAATAATAAGGTTTATATAATATATATCAAACATTTACCTTCAGAGTATCGTAGGTATTATTTACCTTCATTGAAGTTAAATACATAAAATATATTTAGTGAACTACCACAAATCGTGGCATTACTTTCGAAATACTGCTCCATTTGAACACTTAAACACGCTACAAGACCATCGAGAGTACGGTTTGCACGTGCCTTTCTTTATACGTACAGATTCACATCGTAAACACTTGTAATAGCCCCTCGTGAAAACTGAAGCAGAATCACCTACTTCTAAGAGGTTTCCGCTTTAGAAACCTCAAAGGCGGCGGCGGAAGTTTAAAGAAAGGCAGAAATCGAACATTGCGAAGTTAAAGTTTCTAGTAAACGCCGAGCAAATCGATAGAATGGGGCCCCGTCGTGTTTGCTCTAGCGATTTTGTTAACTTTGGAGTTCGTTAGTCTCAAACGTTAAATCGAATGATGTTCTAACAATGTTAATAAATGAATAAAACGAAAATGTCTTTCATTACTAATAGATTGTCATAGGAAAGTTTAAAATATCACATTAATTAATCAAGAAATCTGATTATACATATTTTTAATATGATATGTTTTGAAGTTTATTAATTGAATAAATGGAATATTGAGCCTGAAATTTTTAAAATGGTTGATAAATAACACACAGTTTGTATTAATTCATGTTTATCTATTTCTGTGTAACAAACATTATTTTAAGTATCCCATGGAACCATCTACCTAATTAAAATTAACATTCGTTAGTGAAACTAACTGAAAATTTTAATCTACTATTTACATCTAAACACCTAATCTAATTTAGTTACACTAATTGTTGTGTTAATTTAGAATTGACACAAAAAAAAATGTAAATAGCTTATGAATATAAATACAAAACGAGTTTTAAAATAATATAATATTTGTACGTAAACGAAGCGAATTTCCTCTAATAAATTATTTATTATTATATAAATTTCAATATTTTTACCATGAGATGGAATTTTAGTTTTAATAATATAAAAATTATATTTATAAAACTGCATAATTCCATGTAAACAATTACAATAAACAGATACTTAATTAACAAAAATATTATTATAACTAACAATGGTTGGTATAATTAAATTATATAGTACTTATAGTCTTAATAACGAAATATTAAAACATTCGCATGCAAGTTACATATTATTAGGTATACACATATTTGTAAGCAAATCGGCTTTGTCATTCTGATAAAAAATCAGCGACGAATGTAGCGTCACAGTGCTTTTAAACCATTACAGTTTCAATCACATAAAACCTTTATTATGTTTTGAAATTCATTTGAGTACGTTTATTTGACCTCTAATGATTTGCGACAGTATTAGACTCTTTATTTTTAACATAATATCATTACAGGTTTCCTTACTATAGGCAATGATTAACAGAAAGTATATTAATATTGGAAATAGTTTTTGCATGTAGTCATGTTCAAATTTTGTTTCGATTAAAGCCATAAATATAGCTTCGAGTCCCACCTAGATGTACATACATATGAACAAGGGCTTTCAAATATTTCCAACATGATTACATATTATGTAAATAGATAATAAATATATCTTAATAAAAACTCCATGACGTGATACCAAAACTGGAAGAAAAAATACATACATATACGAAACCATATATAGGTGCCACAAAAAAAAAACGAATCAGTTTCTACGATTTATTTATATTGTTTAAAAAGATTATTACCCTTGAGTGAGTTTAATTCAACAAAATACAAAGTCTGACTGATATTTTGCATTTCGATATAGCACATAGTAAGATTTATATAACAAACTGTAGCTTGCGCTCGAAAACTTGTGTGGAATAATTGTTTCGAATAGCCTATTTCTTTCAAGAAGATCTCACCGAATAAGGATAAATAATAATTTATCATACCCCTGAGAAATAATGGTTACCCTATACAAATTTTACTTCCCTCGCATTTATTTCCGTAGTAAAAGGTAGCCATATTCTTCTCAAAGGTCCGACCAATACCATAAATTCGAATAATATGTTCAGCGGCTTACGCATAAAAATTTAACAAACGAACAGACAGGTCGAGTAACTTAGTGTGGACACACCAATTCCAATAGTTGTATCTTAATCATGTTTTGCATTATTTTACATAACTGTCTGTATCTAATTTAATTTTATAACGTAGCAAGGTATGTAGCCAATGTTGAAAAGCAAAATAAATGAAATTCATTACGATTTAACTATATAAAATTCGCTACGTTGCAACAAAGTTAAAGACAAAAGTTCTCTTTTTCTACTTAGGGTAAAATATTAATTTCGACTCAAATTTTAATTTCGATGGATTTCTAACTTTGCTAGATTGGATTTTCGTGCGGTTTTACCCATTCTGAAGTTTGAACAACATGAATAATTAATTAGGAGTATCTGTTTTTAACCGACGGAGAATTTAATATAACTTATAGGTAAGTAACCCATTTATCCAAGTCACCGAATGTTAACATAATTATAACTAACTAAATTAGAGTTGAGTTAATAGGTCATTATAATTTATATAAAAAACTTAGCTAGAGAACTATTCCAATGTTTTATACTTTGTAGAGAAAGGGTATTAAAATTAATAGACTACGTCATGGGCTAGCTGTTTTTATAATATGTGGGGGAAATACTTTAAGCACAGTCCCTGTCGCCTGGCGAGAACATGCGGGGGAGGAACTCACCTCGGTCACAGGTAATATACCCACCAAAACTCCTACGGTGTACCCTGTGCTGGAGAATAATATATACTCAGCCCCCAACTGGCTGACTGACAGTCGAAAGTCTAAAGCCTAAGCGTAATGCCTAATTATTGGTTATAATTGCGTTAATACCCGTTCTTTACAATTTATTGCAACGCAATTTGAATGTTTAAAAGTGTATATTCTTTATGCTTGTGTTTTACGCGTTTTGAGTTAGAGTGCTCAATCATTAAAATTAGAAAATGAAATTACTTTTTTCAATAAATTATTTTAGTCAATAATAAATCATAGAAGACGCGTAAGAGTTATTGTTAAAAGTATATTTATAGTTTAGTGCCTATTATTAATTGACTTTAACATTTTCACTTATATCATAATCATAATTATGAAAATTTTGTTGTTATTATACTAATCTTTTTATATAAATGTTGTTTAATGTTGTCTCTTAAAGTACTGAAATATTGATTTGGATGGGATTAGAATATAATTTATGCTGGACTTATATTCGGATATTAATCCGCCTTTGCTTTTCTAAAAAAATGGCTGTTATAAGACTTTTCTAAATCAATAGTCAATATCGGTTCAAAAAATCTCTTAAGCATCAATTATGTAACAATCGTTTTAACTGACTTCACAATCGAAAAGAAGGAGATTATAAGTTCGATGGCGATGTATGTTTTTGAAAACTATAAAAAGCTAATTTTGAAAGTACTAGGATATTTTAATAAGTTTAATTCACTTAAATCGAAAGGAAGAAAAATTATTTGTCCATCACTTGTGCCGACAACGATCTTAACGAATTCACTTAAAAAAACTTTCTAAAAAAAAGGTTTTGCTATTAAAATTTACCTGTAGTGTTGTTTTTTTCTGCAACGCCTCTGAATAATTAATTACTGTTTAGTTTATATATTTTTGCGACTTTATTCAACGTCTCTGGGTTTCTTTAAAACTAAAGTGCATTCCTTTCAATTATTAAATTAACTGATGATTTTTAAAAGTTTTGATACTTTCATATGGGCAGTTATCGAAGAAAAAAAGCAGCATATTGTTTAAACCTTTTTATGTTCTATTTTAATTATCTAAAGAAATTTTATGTTTTCAAAAGTTCCCAATTTCCAATGATAAATTAAATAATAAATAAAAGTGACATTTAACTTAATTACAAAAATCAATTTTCAAGCTATTAAAGCGTCCTTCCTGAAGTACATTTACAGACTAAGCATATTAAGTCAGTGCTTTTGCATTATAACCTAATATCTACGGCACAGTATTTGAGCTTACAATTAAACATTTTTTTTAATTCGATAGTTTCATTTTACACATAGACGACTTAATTTACATCTTTTAGAGCTTCTTATAGAATATTATGTGCACTGTGGTTGGTAACACTCGTTGTATAAAAAGTGTATTGTTATCGAGATTTTTCTTAGAGAGAGTTTCTATATTATTTAACTTTTTGTATAATGTAAAAACACTTTTGCTTCATAAGAGACGTACCGAAGAAGACTTCTTTTCGATGATCCCCAATATCTGTATCAAAAAAGATACAATAAAAATGTAAATGAACTATAATGATTTTAAAATAACAATTCAAATAGTTTTACTTAGTCGTGTTATTTTAGTCATTGGATTAACATAATATTAGTTATAATCTAAAATTGTGTAATTGCTAATTTAGAGAATGTCATCCAATCTGTCATATAAGAGCGATGAAGGATTTAAGACTAAGCGTCAATACAAAAAAGAAATCGAAACGAAATGAACGCTCCTATTAATGAAAAATATAAAAATAGAAGATGGCATATTGCGCATTTATAACGAATTAAATAATTACTCGAAAATTATTAGTAAGCCGTAAATCCCTCGGCCACAAAGTAACAATAAAAAGCCAAAGTTTATATATAAGTAAAAATATTTTTTTTAAGTTTTAGAGATAACTTTGTATTTTATCTATAAAATTATGTCGTGACCCTTTTTTGTGCCTTTACATGCGTGGCGTTGTTTTTTTAGTTTAAATAACATTTTTTTTAATATCATTTTTTCTGTATAAAACTAGCTGAAAATTATATTCGAATGTACTTAAATAAAATACATGTAGAGTTTTTCTCGATATTCTTAATAAAAAAAAAAATCTATAAGAATTCAATGTCAAAACGTAAAGTGACATGAACTTATTACCTACTTACCGTTTTCACACATTATTGAGTGCAGACCATAGCAGAAGTGAATAAAGTAGACCAAGATAGTGGGTAGGACTACTGGTGCCCGCTGAAGCTGCCGGGACAGGAGTCGGTGGACCCAGACGGTTATTAGCACGAACCACTTGTGACCTCCATCGTATCCTATAAAGAGGTTGCTGTCGAGACAGCGCTACCAACCTAGAAAAAATATTAGATCGCAAAGTCACAGATTAAATAATTTAACGTAGTGAAAGCAATGGGTGACAGACTAAAGATAATCTTGGGGACGATCCGAATCCTCAACCGCTATTGTAATCAGATTTTTTTAGGATTCGCCTAGTAAAATAAGAAATATTCAAATTAATTAAACTTAATCGAATTACTTAAACTTAGATGTAATTGTGATCTGTAAGTATATAAAATTTTGCATTAAACTGTTAGTAGACCTTATAAATAAAAAAAAATGTAGATGTACCAGATTACCTACTGGATTTATCAAACAAATTGATCACTAGTTCTAATGCTACCCCTTTAGTTTAAAAAAAAAACGTACAAAGTTTCGCCAGTTTGGGTAAATAAACATAAAAAAGGGCCTTATAAAATACCAGACATTGTTTAGATTTCACAGGAAAAAATATTTCAGAAATGTTTTTTGATAAATTAATGTAAGTCTAGGAAACGTGATTCTCGGAAATATGTCTTCTAGGAAACTTTAATCAATGTTCAGAACAGAATAACAATTTTATTAACAATAATATAGCTTACCTTGTACATTCGTTTGAATACTGTTATAAATTACCAGAAAATAGGGATCTTTGAGTAATCATTTCTTTTCTTTAAAATATGCTTTTAGACACCTTTATGCAGGGTCTACAAACGAAACCCTCATCTAATAAACAGTACGTAACCTCTTTCGGATTCCTCTAATATTCACAAACAGAAAAGATCTCTGTAAATTACTCGGTGCCTACTTAAACCTATGAAGGAAGCATGCGCTTTTACGTTTTGGCCAAGTTAACATTAAGCCTAAGTCTCATAAATAATTTATCAAATGGGAGATCTGGGAAGTGTTTCATTTTCTTTTCAAAATTGTTACGCGCGTGTTAAAAGGCTCACGTAGAAATTTCTTTGGGTCTTTTTAATGCTTTTCGCTCACGTCTGCTATATGTAATGAAATATACAGGTAGGCGCTCGGTTAGTTTGTAATATGATTAAATGGGGCAAAATGAAAATACGTAATGGGTTTAGGAAAGTTGCAATCGTTTGATAGGGGTAAAATTTCTTAGAAATTCAGATCACGTTATGTGTTAAAATTAGGGGACTAACCTTATTTTTTTTGTTCAGATTTCATCAGTAGATTATGGATTTTATTTTTTATAGTGGTTGAAACACATTCTAAAGATATTACAGTTGTTAATAACAACTGTTATCATCAAAAGGAAAATTTGTTGGAACCTTAAGAATAATAAAGTAATTGTTACTGATTCTGATTTTCGTCTAAATATATTATTATTTTTATACACTCTAATAGAAATATTCTCATTGATTTTCCACAATTAAAACTAAAATATTAAACATAAAAATTGCATTCTCCATCGCATTCATTCACTACCCAAGAAAAGAGAAGAACCTAAAGTCAATGTGCTTCATGATATGTCAACAGGCAATTTAAACTTGCCAGCTGAGCAATTGTGGAAACTATTATTGTTCATCTCGTATTCATTACACAACCAACTCGAGATATTAAAGCTCGTCATAAGAACAAGGAGAATTCATAATGAGCACATAAATTGTATATTAACTTAGCTACTAAAGGGAAATGTAGTTTATGTTTTAGTCGGCAGATTAGGAATGTTATGATATTATTAATATGGTGTAATAGCAAAGGCAGGCTTGCTAAATCAATTTATTGCTCTAAGATAGAATATTCGTAGAGGATATATGAAAATATAATACTACTGAAGAAGGTCTTACGAATTCCTAGACATAACAATATTATTATTTGTATTTCATAAGAAACGACGATCTCTTGTTACAACAATATTTTATTCATTATTTTAATGATTCTGTCTGAAAAGGAAATATTGTTAAAGGATTATAGCTCTTCTTACCTAAAGATTATAAATCACCAATCATACTATCGAGTTTTCGAACAAGATACATACGAACCTGATTACTACGGTGTTGAGTCGCCACGGCAGTGTGTAAGTATGGTTTTTATGTCGTGCGCAAAAGGTATATAATAGCTCGCCAGCGGCCGCAGCCAAGCCCCCATCACTATGGGCACCGCTTCCAGACCATTCGTGGAGAGTGATGTTCCACGAACCGCATGATTTATCCTAATTCCAATAAATATTATTAGTTAATTAAAAAAAATATTTGAGTAAGAGTCAACCGAGAAAGGCTTTATATTTTACCGAAATCAGTAATTGATCAATCTAATCAATTAGAATTGTCTACCTTTGAAAATTCAATTTTGACCACTTAATAATGGCCGGAGGTGCGTACGGATCTAAAATTAAATTGAGATGGAATATAATTGAATACTGTAAATCATTTACCTGTTCCGAGGAGATATCTATGAAGAGCTGCCTTTCGACATTCGAGTCGAGAACCCAAGTACATTGCTGATAGAAGAACTCGTTGAGACTTCCCGTCACGGACACGTTCCGGGAAGATATTTCACCTAAACCGATAAAATGCGAAAACTTATATTTTAAAGATACGATAAAATTTAAACATGTCAGATACATCTACGTGAGCGACAAACGGAATGAAAAGACAGTCACGAGTCGCCGCAATAGCAATGCTGTAATTGGAACTTTACGATCTTGTTCAAGGTTTTTTTTTTCTTTATCCACTGTTACCCTAGGGCAGCGTGAAACTGGGTCGGGCCACGTAATTTTCTCGGACGCGTCGCGTCGTGAACAATATCCGGCGCGTTTTACCAAACGCCCGAGACGCGAGCCGAATGTCAAATTGAACTGTTTGTTTTTCGCTTTATGCGCTCGATGGTCTATAGGTAGTAGCTATACAGCGGATAATCTGCCCCAGTTCGAGGGCATAACCATCGAATTATACGGGACGTTTTGGTGTCGCAGTGGCGATAAAATTATGTACAGGTGAGCGCCCTGGGAATAAGATAATAAACTCTGATTGAAAGAGGACTTGTGTGTATTTATTTTAACTTTTGTAAGCCACAACAAAAATGTTTAATTTTAAATGAAGTCAAAATTTAAACTTATTTAATACCCATGAAAATACTGTCTGCCATATTCACGACGGATACGTAAAGATTGAAATATATGACGATGAAACAAGAGACGTACCATCTAACAATCTTGACACAAAATAACGTAAGAAAATCGCCATTCAGGAATTTAACTTAACACCATAAGATAATCATATGATTTTATGAATCACAAGCAAAATATTTGTATTTCTTTCAACGTAAATTTTAGTTTATCTGCAAATTCATGAATTTGACTAGAAAGTACTTTATTGAGAAGAGGTCTCACCTGAGTGTGTGGTGTATGTACGCTGGCCGCACATGGCGTCGTCATTAAAACTGTACGCGGCCGCGTAATCGAATCCACGACTGGCGTACGTGTAGTGGGCGACGGAATATTCCAGACGTACGCTGGTCCAACTACGGACCACCACAGGTAACCACGCCGCCTAATAAATGATTTATTATTAGCACATCTTGAATTTAAACATTAACAATGCTACGTTGATATTTATTTATCAAACTAATCTGAGAGCAGTAAATTACTATCAAATTTAATCTTACAATAGAAAACGTCATTAAAAATAAATTTAATTTAACTTTAATCATTTCAATAGATCTTAGAATTTCATGTTGAATATGTTGTTTTAAACATTCATGGTCATAATATGTTATATAAATACGGAATTGACTTATTTATATTAAATCCCTAATAAGTATTTCAGTAAATCTAAGATTGTGGCGCTTGCAATAGTAGCCCCAAAATATCGGACAATCCCAATATAACTGTTTCATTCCAGTCAATCCCATAATAACTATTTCCCGCTAAAGCTTAAACAATGAAGGCCCTACCAATAAACAATGTAATAAGCTTTGTATTATTATTGTGTCTTTTTTCCGTGAACTGAAAGTCACGTTAGAATGACGTAAACAGAGCTATGTCTAACTAATTAACGGTTATAAGTTTTGTATTGGTAAGGGTATTAAAGTTAATATAATTATCAAAGGTTTATCCAAAATTGTTCGGTATATGCTAGATATAAATCCCAATTAGGGAATTATATTACATCATATTGATTTTAAAATAGACTGGGACAGTTCCTCGATTATCATTGTCTTAAAGATATTAGCGAAGAACTGTCGGAGTTTATTCACAGGTACGTGTCACGACTCAATTTGCTATTTATTTTATAATCAAGTTATACCAGACAATATAAATATAAATTAGTACTTTGTAATAAGTTAGTATTAGTGATTAACTCTGTGGCGTAGAAGATAAACGCCGCGGCCCGCGATCGTTGTTGTTATGCAACTTTCGTATGAGTCAGTCACGAATTGGGTGACCAAAAAATTACTATCTCGAGCTACTTGGTGTTTCGGAAGGTACGTCAAACCGTTGGACCCAGCTGTATTTGCAGATGTTAAGACCCTCCAATCCGCATTAGACAAGCGGAGGGTGTCCCTCCTCCTTACCCATCCAAAAGGGCTGATGATGATGTTAATAAATCAGTATCTCCAACATGTAAGCTTCTTGAAAAATTTGTCAGTCCTGTTACGTCATGAGTAGCTCATTGTGAAAAGTCATGGGTTTAAGTTCCGACTCAGAGTGCCAGGGACAAAATGGATTTTTTAAACTCTAATTACTGAGCTACCCAGGGCCTAACAGGACTAACGAATTTTTCTAGCACTTTATTATACATTTGAGACAATACAGGTAAAGCCGTCAATCTAATATATATAATTTATTGAAAGTGCCACCGTTGTATTATAATAGAGTTGATTAAAATACAACATTTATGGGTATGTGTATATTGCAGTCGGCAAGTATCATATTATACAAATTGTTAGCATATGCGGGATTTTAGAAATAGCAGCAGAGCGATTGTGTGAAATTCCGAACCCCAATTCACTCATGTGACCAAATTCATATCATTTAGTGAAGAAATTATATTGATCCCATTTCTTGTATAAATATACCTACAAAACAATTTTTTTTGATTATATTTATTGCCTCAGATATTCTAGTTATATGTCATTTCGAAACTCACTTCACTTTGTCACGAAACGGTATTACCAACTCAAGATTAAGCGGATGCCGGTTTTTGGAGTGAATGAGATGAGAAAATTCGAATTCGGTTTTGGATTTTTACAAAATCGCAAGGCACCCTTTGAACACCATATCGAATATATTACTCTTACAATGGTGTAAATAAATGTTACATCTATCGCTTAATGTAATTATCTTTTGTGATTGTACAATAATTTTGTTATAAAGCAACTCATTGGATGGACTCTATACACCTACATATTTACATCGCTTACACAAGAGTTTTATTATCAGTGCTCAAACTTTTTTCTATCATTATTATCTTTAATAGAACAATTCACAAAGACATTTTCTTTTCTAAAATTCCATTCGTATTTAAATTCCAGTAAGAATTCAAATTTGTAATGTAGTTTTTATTTGTTTTTTATTTAAATCTATATTTAATAGTATAGAACAGACTGCATGGTAGGGTATATTGATCAAAATCGGTCATTGATCTCCAAGTACCGTGGATAATAAGTAGCACCGTGTTAACATACATATTTTTTTCTTTTTTACCAGCGGAAAACATCGGATAGCAGGTTAAAAATAAGCGAAAATAAATATGAATATGATTTAGCGTAAGGAACACGATGTTTAATTTTGTGCATTGATTACAAAATATACACATGTGATAAAATAAAAAGTTCAATTTATTGATTGCATTACATTAGATAAGTTATATTCGAAATATAAAAAATCGGTATTTACAGTTTTCCATCCTAATAATGTCGTTGAAAAAGTTTTTATCTCCTAATTGTTATAAAGAGCTTAAAAATTCAAGAGACAGCATAAATCCAACTTCATAATTAGACTGTTAGGATACTTAATGAAAAAAATAAATCCATTTAGAATTTCTTGACGGATTCCCGACGAAGTATTTTTCAAGGAGTCCCCGTTTCTTTTTAGCGAGGTTCCGTTTTTAATCATATTTCACTCGTCCCAACAAATACCTACATACAAATAATAATTTAGTAGATGGTGACTAACTTTGGACATGCCATGTCACGTGTGTGGCGTATTGACAAATTTGACCTGCAGCTGCCTACGCAACACGCATACATAGGCAGCTACTAAGTAATTGAATTTTCAGGGGCGAGTCTCCAGGCTGTCGCCCTCAGGCTAATAACAGGGGCGGACGGATGACACGACGCCAGTTAGCCGTGTTTTATGAGCGCCGATGGTCACGACCGACAACCTCACCCAATATTGTCTAAAGTTCATTTTAGCGTCCAGCGTTAGCATCACAACATTCACTAGTGCTATTCATGAAAGGGTTGAACATTATCAATTATTAAACAACGTGCCTATCCGTAGCAAGATAATAAAGTTGTGTAGGTATCCACCTTCATATATTCAAGTTTTTGTGGCTAAAGCCCCGCGTGGCTCGTTTTGGGTGCAATCACGAAAATGGAAAAGTTTTTCCTTTCTCAGTCAAGGCGCACGATTTTACATAAATTATTTGGTAATGTAAGTAACACAAGATAATATTCGTAATACGTTCAAAACCGAGTTTCATATTTACGAAATTGCCAATCGCTTTATCTAATTGGCTTTCGATTAAACATAAACTTCTGGAAGTTGCTCCGTACAAAATTGACAACGGAGAGTAAACTGTTAACTGAACAAATTGAATTTATTGCGTAAATAAAACATCTGCTAGAAGATTTAACTGGATGATTATTCAAAGAGATACAAACAAATTAAATTTCTTCGAGTGAGAGGATGGGGATGCCTTTAAATTATTTGGGGTCATATTTGCTTTTAGAAGTCCCTACATTTAGATGGACTCTCCTCACTTTATTGCTGTTACATAGTTAATAGTAACCCTTTTAGTTAATTATGCGGATCGTACAGGGCAGAGCATAGGCTACAGCTCTACGGAAGGGTTGCTCTTCCCACGGCTATGTTGGCACAAGGTCCAACACCCTTAATTTATTTGCTACCCACTTCCAAAGAACTTTGTGTAGTTTTGTTAGTATTCAAATAGTCAACAATGAACAACTCTGTTTCAATTGTATCCAATTTCATTTGTAGAATACAAATTAAACAAAGATGTTCCTTTAATGAAAGTCTTATTATAGCCGCAGTATTGAAAACGAAAAATTCGCTGTGCACTTTCAAAAGTATCTATACTATCGATCAAATACTGCATAACATTCGGACAAATGTGTTTGTCGCAGCCAAGTGGTGTAATCAGAAGACCAATTAGACAGCTAGCCCTTTAATGAAATTGAATCCCGTCATTCAATTAAAGGGCTAGTCGCCCGATTGTTCGGCCGATTATACCACTTGGCTGCGACATATTTCTATTAAGTCGTTCTTTCAAAGATTTTGGTAAGTAACAACATCGTTAAATCTGACTCACCTGAAAATCACCACAAAGACAGGATAGGTGCGTGCCATCGCCTGCGACTAACGCAATGTGATCATGGTAATGCAGTGGACTGTTAGCACGGCATTCACAACCGGCATCGCCACAGGCTGTTCTGCAACCAGCCGCTCCAATAGTGCCGGTAGGCTCGGCACTCCACATTCGGTCTAATCTTTGTATCTATTTAAAAATATCTCACATAAATGTTTTTACCAATAAATATGTAACACGCATACATAGGTAGTATTTAGTGATTAATATCATATGTGGTTTAACATATACATATATCCTATTGTTGTATGCATATTTCGTATAAAACATACTATCACAACATATGTGAAATTGGACGATTGGACAATACAACTACATATTTGTTACAACCTGGCTGTGCTTTAATTCATAAACAATGTAATTCAATCCTAAAAATAATAAAAAGAAAAACAAAGAATACGGCATGAGTGTTTCTACATTGTTCTTTATGAAGAGGAGAGAATGGAAACTTGTAACTGTTTGAGGTAGTAACTAAACTAAACATTAATCAAAAAAATCTATGGTTTAGCCACGAACTAAATAGTTTCGGTCAAGTTTCGGTGTAGAAAATTACAATAAAAGATGTTCTGTTCGACCTCCATTAAGATCAAAGCATGATTATATATTAATAAATTATAAAGAACAATGGAGTCGGATAAAATTAAATTTTAGGAATTATTATGATAAGAAACTTTTAATTACATTTTACAAACCTCAATAGTAACACTCTGATTTGCAGCAGGAATAAAGCGATGCGAGCACTGTAGTCTTTCTTCAATATTCCAAAAGATATGATGATGGGATGGCGCAGATACTCCCCCGTGCTTCGGTGATGCTAGCCCATAATGCGTAGCTGCACAAGTAGCGTCAGGAGATGCCGTACCTTCATGCAATTCTGTAAAAATAAACTAGCTGGATTTATCTTTGAAATATATCTAACAAAAATTGCCAAACTAAATAAGAAAGACTCGTTAAAGCGTAATCTGCTGATATTCAAAGATTGCAATTTATTTTTGAAACTTGATAGTTGTCGATGCCGAAATCTTGGGTAAAATTGGATTCTAACTCTATGAATGATTAATAAGGGTAATATATTCTTAGCAACATCCAAACAGATGATCGAAAGACAAAAGAGTGGAGTGTCATAAACGAATCATATAAGTCCTATGTCACCCATAATAAATAAGATGAGAAAAACTTTGAAATGGTTAATTATGATGCAACTTTAACTCACCATCATGAAAAGCGAATGCACCATCAACAAACTCTTCTTCGTCCACACTTTGTGTGGCTGCACGCCGTACCAAAATGGTTAGATTAGCACCTTTGGACGTCACTGTTTGACGAAGTAGGAATCTTCCAGAGGGATCTCTAGCCTCCCTCACTGAAGGCCCACACACTCTTAATAGAGCTCGGTCGCCTCTCTCAGACCGATCTCCTCTATCTTTTCCTCCAAAATCGTGAAGTCCTTCTAAGACCTCAATATGAGATCGGCAACTTTGTAACCTATTTAATTAAAAACATCCCTTTAAAATAGTTTTCTCTCTAAATTTCTGTCGATAAAACGTTGGCACTGTACCAGAAAATTGAGAAAAGTAAAAAACAATTAGCAGTGGAACTGCAATGGACGTTCCTCATATTACTCCGAGTTTGCGGCTTGGCTGCCAGCGATTTTACGGAACAAAAAGGCTAATCGCAGCGTCGTGGGAAAAGATTCTTTTATACTTGTTTTAAAATGCACATAAGCAAAAACTAATAGAAGATCTATAGCATTGTAAGTAATAGGCAAACCAAATATTTTTTTTTATAATTTTGTTTTCCGAATTAATAAACTGAAGTTCCAAAAAACTTGCCTTAAATTATAATTGAAGAGCGACACTTGAACAACATCCGTCGATGCCCCAAGCAAGTGTATCGCACACTGCGATCGCCAGCCACTCGCTCTAGTGTCAAAGTGGCCTGAACGCGATCCGCCAGGGCCATATCCTCTTACAGTAGCACCACATCCAACTCGCCCGCCATTGTTAGCGGTAACCTCGTTCGACACCACATTACTTTCCATTGCTGCCACCCTATCCACTGAACAAAGACAAACGTATTACATTCTACCTTATTATTGTGCAGTGGACGATGTTCTCAAGCGAAATGGAAACAGAAATTGTACCCGGTCTGAGAAGATGAGACTTGAAGTAATACCACTTCTCACGCTCGAGCGTTTCAATGTCCTATAATAATGTCTCGCAAAGTAACTATTCTTTTCTGCTAGAAATTGTTTTAAAGGAATGTAATTTGATCGCTACCTACTACTAGTCTACAGTATTGTTATTCTACTAATTTAAACAGGGAATGGATTAGATTTATTTGTGTAATTTTACTTAAAGTATCTCGACCAAAACTTTGATCTGATTAGTGATTTAACACGAATAAAATTTTAAACAATTGCTGCTAATAGATCTGCTCTAGATTGCTTACTCTAGTCCGTTTTCTTAGTATGCATAGGTATTGTAAATTATTAATTATTTATCAATGAGTTTATTTGACTATTTATTTATTATTTATTTGACACGGTATGTAAATCGATTGATGAATCATGATGTCTCACTTGTCTCGCTAAAGCTCAAGAACGGCTGGATCGATTTAGCTAATTTTGGATGTAAAATGGTCGTCTTAAAAGCTTAAAATTTTACACGATGCATTATTTAAAATTAATGAATGATTTTAACGTAATTTTTGAATTTGCGGGATTCCACTTACCATTTTGCACCAAATGCGTAAGAGCAGCAAGTGGAGGTGATGCAGGCACCACAGTAGGTGGTGGTAGGCTGCTGTCATCTCTATCGATAAACTCCAGTTTTGCTATAAAGCCGTTGTAGTCATACGGTGGTACTAACGGACCTGAACTGGATAATAAAATAATTATTAAAGATTTTTATTTAAAAAAAACTTCGAGATCATACTTATTCTTAACTGTAAACTCTAACATGATTTTTGCTTTGTTTGAAGAATATTTATTATGTATGAGCTACAAATATTTTAAGCTGGAAATAGTTCAAAATTTAACATTTTCTAACACATTGTGACATAACGATCCCCACTCCTCGACATTAATACTTGTTAACTAAGTTTTATTTAGTTAAAGTAAATTAAAAACCACTCCTCAACTCTAATACTTGTTAATTAAGCTTTTTCTAGTTTAAAGTAAAGCAAAAAAATACGTATCTCATATTTTCGTATTATCTGACTGACGGACTAAATTGTTTTTTTTTCACCCAGCATCATCCCTGTTATAAACCATAATTTCAAATGTAAATCATTGTAAGTCTTCCAAATTTCTATATCCGATATATATTCTAACAATTCTTACTTAAATTCCAATAACAAGTTTGGGCCGGGTTGCTCCAACGTGGCTGTCCTCTCGGAGCAAAGTGACGCCAGCAGCGGCGCCGAGGGCGAGCTGCCCGCTCGCAGTGACAGATAATCTGTGGCGCAGTGACTGCAACGAACACCAGTAGTAAATTTACGTTCTGCGTCACTTCTGAATGTTGACGTCACAGTTCACAAGAAGCAAATGTAACGCGAGCGTGATAGATTTTGCAGTGATATTGATCCTTTTGAAGATATTGATTTTAGGTTTGCATTAAATAAAATAAAGACATTATAAATGAAAATGAAAATCTTTATTGCGGCATTACCAGATAACATATTAATGAAACACTGGTTTCTGAATTTAAGAAACTTGTGTCACAGACACCAGTTCCTTCCTTAAATTATAAACTTTGTTGTTATTGTTGAGTTGATCAGTGAACTAACAATTCATTAATAAAAAATAAAAAAAAGAAAATACAAAATTAAGTTACATCTACAAATGAAATAAGCGTGTCACTATTGTGTGTATGTGTGTGTGTGTGTGTGTGTGTGTGTGTGTGTGTGTGTGTGTGTGTGTGTTTGTGTGTGTGTGTGTGTGTGTGTGTGTGTGTGTGTGTGTGTGTGTGTGTGTGTATGCGTGTGTGTGTGTGTGTGTGTGTTTTTAGTACGTCGCACCTATGTATTCTTGTTTTCGGAAAATGTTCCAATAATCAGTTAAATTTATAATAAAAGGAGCTGCATATTTATCGATGAAAACATACCGTAAAAAATATTATAATAACAAATCGATACATCAGTCAGAATGAGTACTATTTAAATTCCAACGTGACAGCAGTCTTAAGCACCATCTGAAATAAGACTTTAAATTTCCGAAAACCATTAGCGTCCATTCAACTTGATTTATACCGATTACCTACACGGATAGTTAAAGTCTAAAAGAAAATTAAGACTGGGTCGTTAACCGTTTGGATAAAATAGTGCGATTATTTAACTGTATGGGAGTTAAGCTTACTTATGACCAGAGGTCGGAATTCGGTAGAGTTATTTATGTACTTGCATCGAAATGTTGATATTAATGTGGACCATCCCGGGATTTCTTTATTTCTTCTTTCTTTATTTCTTTCTTTCATTGATGTAAGTTCGGCAACGTCGTGCGTGTAGTAGTTTTAATTGTGTAAAAGTAAATAACTTTTTATTTAAAAAATCTCGGGATTTTTTCTGCTCTTTAAAATTAATCTCGGGATTTGAGGCATATCCACTTTATTCTTTCGCTGTATGAAATCAGTGTAAGTACATGAATAACTCTACCTAATTCCGACCACTGCTTATGACTTTAAGAAAAAATGTGACATTTATAGTACAGATATGTTCTCGTAATTCCTTTGCTGCGCTTGGTGTGTTTGCTTAAAGCTAAGATAAGTGCTACCACTATCGTTGAACTACCTATATGTGTAGGAAAACGTATTGCAGCGAGATAGCACTTTTATTTCTCACACTCCAGTGCTCTTAAGAAATTTATCGCGGAATAAGCGCGATTGAAACAAATACGTTTCAGAGTGTATCCTATTATGCGTGAAAAAAGATTTGTACTTAAATTTTACATAAAGGTATTCTATACTAGAATTATAAAGAGGAAAAATTTCATTGTTTTACATCGAATAGGCTCCGGAACTACTCGTACTAGATCGATTTATAAATTCTATCATCCATAGGAAATTACGTCATATGCGGTGGACATAGGC